>JBCAUG010059513.1:0-23181 GCA_038406175.1 Haplosyllis leylae | reverse complement strand
TGAGTACCCCCCCTGTGGACAGACAGACACCTGTGAAAACAGTACCTTCCCGTCGTACTACGTACGCGGGCGGTAATAATCAAGAAACCGAGAGAAAATATATCTCATAATTAAATTGCCATTATTGGTGAAACTAAAAGATTTACATGGAGGTAAATTCTAGAAAAAGATCATTACGAGTAAGCTTTGTTTCTCTCTGGTACTTGAATAAATATAAGATCATGGAGATTGTGACAAATGAGAACTTTAGATGCGGCGTTGGTCCTATTCTTTTTGTTGAAAGAACTCTCGAACATGCTTGTGACATTTCCATAGAAAAGATCAAGCTTAGCTGATGTCTTTGAGGGAACTGACGCTTGTTCTTCAGGAAACTGGTTTGTCTTTGTTACTAATAGGCTTTTGATCATGGGAGGAGGCACAGCAGAGAGTCTGAGAGGCTGCCTATGAGCGTCAAGTTCTGTTTACCTGTACAGATTATACTGATCCAGAGAAATATTTCTCGTTTGACTTTCTTTTTTGGAACGACACAAGATTTATACTGGGAACACAAAGTTTTGAATGAGGAAATTAAGACAGAATAAGATCTTTGATGTACAAAGCAGTGTTTAGTAATTGTTTTGCTTTTATATTATAGTTTGTTTAATGTTGCGTACCAGATGATTCTTAGAACAACAAAATTTTGTGTACCGTACTTTTGTTCTATCATCAACTCTATGTAAATCTTATTGTCCCTTTTGGTGACTCGTCAGAATCACGTTACATATTGCATTGATCAGGTTATTTCTTTCAGTCCTGGTTTAGCAGTTACAAGTAAGTGCCAAGGACAGCTGAATTACCAGATCTATGTGAAAGTCTAATGGCGCGTTCACACTGCACGAGACAGGGAACGGGACTGGCACAATAGGAGACAATGGGGCTGGTCCCATTCCAGGTCCTGGTGCAGTATGAACAGTTTTGTATAATATATAGAAACCCATTTTGTACCGGTTCTTGTCCCGGTCCCAGTTCCGTGCAGTGTGAACGCGCCATAAGACTTAATTTTTGGTCTTTATTTCTTGACATATATTCAGGGCGTGTTAGCAACGACCGGATCCACGGGAAATATCTTGTTGTGTGTGTCAACTGTTGACAATAGGCTTTGAGGTGCTTTTGATCTGAGGGAATTAGGAAGACACGACAATTGCTCGCTTCCTTAGGCAGGGTCTTGTGACAGTGCCACAGATCCTGTTTTCCAAAAGCGCCCGTTATCCGATTTCACAAAGTGGATAAAGATGGCTCGAAGATTGAATCCTAATTGAATCGAGGTCGACAGGCCTCCTATGTTCTTCACTTAATTAGACCTGTTACACTCCTTCTCCGGGGAATGAGGGGCGACGGAGGAAAGCTGCAAATACTTGTCTGGACAATGCCCAATACAATAATGTGCTCGTTTTCTTTATTATTAGTGGGTCTTTGCTTAATCTTGGCCTCTGGCAATGGCAGGCAACTCGGCTTCTCCAACAGCGCAGATTCAATTTGTGTTGCCTCCTCTTTTCAGTGTTTAGGCGGTCTTTTCTCCCTTAAAGGAACTTGCAAGCGGCGGTAAAGCACCACAAATGCCTTTTGTAATTTCCGTTCCTGCCAAGCCTATACGCCCGCAAACTGTTGTTTTCCAAACTGCAAGAGACCTTCTGAAGTAAGTGAAGTGACCTTCTTCTGTAGCCGCAATAGACATCGACTCCCCACGAGAGGAAACGAAGTAATGAAACAAGTCACATAACATACAGAATACCTCACCCCTCAGAAGACAAGCGACATTAAAGGCCACTTATGAGGTTTTAAACAGACCTTTGCCATTATTTGTCGAGCTTCATATTAGAAATCTGTTTCTCGTTCGATTAGTGCATGCAAATTCATAAGCTAAGAATGAGCTTTCTTTATGTTTCCTTGTACAGTAGGTGATGTCTCAATAGCGGTAATCACTTCAAAGGCATTGTTGGCAAATGTTAAGCTATATCCATAGAAATAGATGGCAATATTAGAAGCTGGGGAGTTCTTTTTATCCCCGAGAAACTTGTGTAATTGGTGCCATAGAGTACAGTTCGAGGTGAAACGAAGTTTTTACAGAATAGCTTCATTAGTTTCTTTAATACAAGTGATATCTTGATTTTTAATGCCATATGGAAATGAAGACATTTAAGGTAAACTCTAAAATGGATCTAAACATAGATTGAAATGTCAAGTTGTCAACACTTATTTGTCACTTTACCTGTAAGTTTTCACAAACTACAAAGGAAGAAAATAAAAATTGTTCAAGATCAATATGATGACATCGTTGAATGAGACCACATTTTAAAAAATACCAGAATGCTTTCTTATCTTGCCTCATCTGAGAATTATCAGTAACGTCATATCCTACTATATGTCCCGCACACCCAGGCAAAGGTGTGGTCTCCTCGTCCCCTCTCACTACCAGTCCTACAGGAGTCTAACTTTGTAAATCATTCAACAAAGCACTTTAACAAATCGTTTGCTTTTAGGAAATACAGTGCTAAATTATCTCTGCTAATGTCTGTTTATGCTGTTTCCCTTTTTCCAATTTAATATGTCACAAAACTTTCTAATTTTCCCAATGGCTTTTTATTATAGCTCATTAGGCAAAACATACCTTTTTATCAGATGTGGCGTGCCTCAGTCATTTGACTTTAAAACCATAAAAGCCAGATAGTGAATCCAATCAGGTACAAATGGAAGTGTGCGGAAAATAAACCCAACTTTGGTCATTAACTCATCTCGGTATCTGATTAATTTTAGTTTCCACTTGCACACCAGCGAACACTCAGATTGCTCGGAAGAGTTTTGAAAACTTGATTGTAAAATCATGCAATTTTGCACGTTTAGAACTCAATATTTTGATAATACTCAAAAAATGTAATGCATGGATCGAAGTTAAATTTCTAGGTAGTTATTGACGCACAGCTCTGTTTGAAAGTACATCATGCTAAATATAAAAGTCTTGTGTGACATTTGAGCATATGCATTTTATGCACGACAAAGCAATTGAACATCGAAATAAAACTAATTTTCATAACCTATTGTTACGAATTCACTTTGAAGTGCACAAACTTCAGAAATAGAATCTAACAACAAAGTTGCCTAGCAGAAGCTATTGCAACTTTAAAAGCAGTTTGTCAATTTTTACGGGTTTACAGATTATTTGATGATATTGATGAGTTATAAGTTGGATTGGAGATGGGTGCGACGTTTGACTATGGCGTGCCACAACCACATAACAACTTGTAATTCACATAATGGACCCACCGCAGACAAATGGGATGCAACTCCAAAAACGACTCCCTCTAAAAATGCACCTTCACTGCAAAAATGGTGTGCATCCTGATTTGGCGTGTTGATAAGCTCGCACCTTCATGAGTTCGAAATATACTGAACATGTTTGTATAATTTGCCTTTAACTTTCATTAATCCCTACCTTTTATCTGTTATGAAGATCCTTGGGTCACGGAATTTTGTGTGAGCATCGTGGTTCAGGAATTAACGGGGGGGGGGGTCCATTATCATCTGTAGGGGGTCCCACAGTGCATTATTTGTGAGAGTCTTTGTAAAATTGGATCCCTTAATGTCCATCATTTGAGGTTTTTCTTCTGTAATTTGCTATGTCGCATATTGCGGTTGTGTTTCTTCGGGCTGATGACTTTTTGCGTCGATATCAGTAGAAAATCATAAAGAACCTATTATAATTGGATATGATAATTTAAAATCTGTTTTGTTGAAGTGTTTGACGTTATTAAACACTGCAAACTAAAATGTAAACAGCTTTTGCAATCTTGTATTCACACTAAATGTGATGAACATTTATCACTTGCAGTGAAGAAAGGAAGATTATTGCAATATATTGAAATTGAATAATAAATTCAATTTCGAGTTTAATTACGCTACAATCCACCTGCTGAAAACTTCTTAAGTAAATACATCCCACACAATTGTATTCTTACAAACTTGTAATTATGCATCCATCTGATCATACATCGCTTTATACACAAGACATTTTGAAAAAATCGAAAGACTCATTGTTATGCAGCCAAAAGTAAAGAAACAGCAGAAGTCTTAACTGCTGTACAAACAGTGGAAAAAATCAACTTTGAAAGCCATTCAGAATAGATTTTAACTCTGTTTAGCGAAAAAGTATCCTTATCAATATTTTAATGAAATTTCAACCCTTTAATTATGCTCTTTTTAACTTTACTAACCAGTTTCAGAAAAAATATGCTTTTGGTCGTGCTGCCTCCTAAGAGTGGAGTGACTTGTCTAGCAGCTTCTGGAAATCAGGGGAAATTGTAAGGCATTTTTCCGGTCAGGGAATTTGGTGGGTTTTGTTTTCCAAAAATCCTGGAAAAATCAGGGAATTTTCATGACAATATATCTTCATGGCAATAAGGGGAGGATTACTGCAGGGTGTGTAGGTCTAAGACATCTTTATTCTTAACTGCAGAATGATGTTTTATCATGCTTAGCTTCTGTATGTGTGCTTTTTGTTAATACACATGCTGGGTAGTAAGTAGAGGCCATTTCAAAAAAATATTATTTATTAATCAAATATGTCTGGGAATTTTGGGAAAATCCGGGAATTCCATGAGCAAAAATTTTAGGAACCCTGTATCTGTTAATGGTTGTGCATTAGGTTGGTTAGTTACTTGCTTGTGGACACAACCCCGCGATTTAAGGAACTAGAGCCAGTTTTGTGGTCATATCTTGCATAGAAATGTACTAAAATCACTTTTGAAAAGCCAATACTCCCTGGAAACTGCATTTTAGCCTCCAAATTTTGTTGACAGATTCTTCAGTTAATTCTTCAAAATGAAATTTTAAGGCTACTAAATAAATGAATAAACATATTTGGGTTTTGAAATTTTGAGATCCAACAGTTTTTCTTTCCAACCCAAACTTTGCTTCAGCTGATTTGAAATTTTACAAGTTCTTCACAAAGTAACTCAGACAGTGTCCAGATTGCCAGAAACCAGATATCTGCCCCCATTATTAAAGGAGTTGGAGTCATTTTTAATATAATAAAATATGAAGAAATGTACTAAAAATCATTTTTGAAATACCCTGTATGTAAAGGTGTCCAAAAAGACATGTTGGCCATATGACTGCTTAAGTACTTGCCCGTTTCACGAGGTGTGTAAGGTGCATGACATTGTCTGTTTTGGGTACTTGTATGCCAAGACAGAGAAGTCATGACACCTTAGCCTCTGGCATTTCAGCCAAAAACTGGTGTCCTGCATCAGTTGGTTCATAACCACGAGGGGCCTTGGCTCTGCGTTTACATGTACTAGCTGGTAATGGTATCTTTGACCTTCAAATTTTGGTCTCAGACAATTGTTTCCACAATAATTTTTTGTTGTGGTGATGTCTGGAATCCAAGTACAGTAAAATCTGCCAGACGGGAGGTGGGAATTAGACACATAATTTGAAATCAACATTTGGGTGATTTTTGGCAATCTGGACAACGTTTACTTCTGTGAAATATTTTCAGCCAGATCAAGGAAAAAAGTAAAGTAAGATTTAACAGGATCAAATGTGGTTTAAAGTTAGATGCCACAGGCTAGCCTTCTGACATCTATATTGTAAAGGCCGCAGAAAACAACTTTAGGGTCATGGCATAAAAAGGAACCTCCAGAGATATTGGTCCTGTTCCATATTCCACACTATTAAATCTTCAGTATTTTGTGTGATTCAGATTGATTGTACCAGATTATAGTATTTAAAATATCATCAATTGCCATTTTGAGTCAAATGACCTTGTCCTACCAGTGTTTTCCCTCTCGTTTTGGTGCCAACCTCTTCTTGCTGTAAAACGACAAACGGCTGTGGAGAAAACCAACCAGTTGTTTGGTCCTGAAACCTTCTCAGTGGCGGATCTAGGGGGCGCAAGGGATGTGCCCCCACCCTGTGACAAAATTTCTTCATTTTCATGCAGTTTTCGGAAAAATTGGTCAAATAGTAGGTTGACGCCCCTGTGGGAAATTCTGGATCCGCCACTGCTTCTTTTGCATAAAAGCTCATATTACCTATGTTAGACATACAACAACACTCAAAACAGTATAAGATGCTCAGTATTCATCGAAAGCAATCGTAACTGTTTATGAAAAATACTAGAGAAAAATACTAATTCAAAACCCCGTAAAAGAACATGAAAGTTGCATGTGCTATCTCCGAACTGCCCACGCTAAAAGTAAGAAAAAATGCGACTGGAATGACAGATGATGTTTAGATACTTGCTTTCAGGAAAATGCTGTCAAATATTTGCAGGTAAACTCCTCGAACGGATAGGATGGTATTACTTATTGTTGGGAGAGAAGAGTCGACGTTTGCTCATATGTATCAATGGTTCACAAAGTAACGGTAAATATGTAGGTAAAAGTAGACTGCGCACCGAGATCGTCTGTACAATGCAGTCGTCAATTCGTTCCTTTGTAAGGAATATGAAATTTTTCATAGTTTGTGGGTGAATTGGCAATATTATCTATTCGTCTACTTTTTTTTTTTAATTTCTTCAGTATTAGTGCAGGAACATTCCAAAAGCACCAATTTTTCTTAATTCTTTCATTGTGAATATGTAACAAGAAATTCCTCCTGCGTGAACGCAAGAGGCATACCACCCGCCACGTAGCAAGTGCTCGCCCTGCTGTTCTGTCCTGGGGGGGGGGGGTACACCCTGTCCTGTCATAACTGGGGGGATGCCCTTGTCCTAGGACTGGAGTACTGCATCTGGAAAGGACATGGGACCAGAGACCAGGGAAAGAACTGGGGACTAAGGTACCCCCCAGAAAGGACATGGGACCAGAGGCCAGGGAAAGAACATGGGACTGGGGTACCCCCCCGGGTGTGGACTGGCAAACAAACTGAAAATATAACATACGCAGATGGTAAACATAATACGTGCAACTTTGCGGGGGTTTTCCCTTTGTGATTGGCACGACATAATTACTATACGTAACGGCAATACACGTTTAGGCAGTTGTATAAGACCATTGTTTCACTTCAAGTTCGACATGAGATCCAGTGACTGACTTCTATATTAATCTTCGTTATTTTGGAGGGGATCGAGAAATCTAGGGCCACCTGCAGGATTCCGGTGGAACAATGAAACTTGGAACGTGCCTGTGGTAAACGAGATGAGTACATAAGCTTTCTACAGACGACGAACACGTTGAACATGCGGAATCTTTGTCTTGCATGACAGTCATGATTGATACCTTGTATCATTACATTATCTGCTTTACTTCTTGCTTTTTTATGCGTCGTTGTGACAGAGACCAGGAGGACTCTGAAGCCCTTTAATCCATTAACGGAGAATATCAAATTTCACCGACTTTAAACTGCTGTGTTTTGCGTTGTGTAAGTACGTAAGCGTGTTTTGGGGGAAAAGTCACACAGAAGAGAAACGATTATCTCTTTAGGATTGTTCCAGAAGAATACTGCAGGTGTTCTTCATAGTTTGTGGGTGAATTTTAAAAATGTGGCAGTTTTTAATAGATAATTTATTTACTTGTATTATTTTGGGGGTGAGGATGTTGGCTCTGTTTATTTAAATGTTAGCCATTGAAGTAAATTGGTCTAAAGTGTGGGCAGATGCACCCGAGTAATTTCATATTCCTTACAAAGGAACTTGTAAGTGGGAAGCAGTGTGATGGTTGAGGCAATATTTTTCCTAGCTTCCTTATTCATAAAAGGGCATGGGGCACAATACCAATCAGCCTCTTGTACTCTCTCGAGAAATCACTTCTTTATTGAGTGACAATCAAAGTAAACAAGCCATAGTTTGTCTTGAGAGGACCGCTGACTTCAGTCATTAAGACTCGTCGGGTTTGAGGCCCATTGTGAGATGGATAAGAAATGCCCCACACGCCCCTCAATCATTAAATATGAATAAGATACGAGGGATCAGAATCAGTAAATTTTCTTGTGTAAACTGAAAGTAAAGGTTCCCGGGAGTCTGAGTCCGCTTCTCATTCTGCGAATTGTATCCTTGACAATCAGGACCAAATATTTGTAAGTTTCCTAGGAAAGTAATTGTCTGGGAAAAGAAGCATTTTCTCTGTGTATGTATGCACTGGGCCTCATCTCAAAATATTGACAAAAGATTTGCGACATTGAAATCATCCCGTGATTGCGATTCCATTGGAGATGCGTGTGTCTGTAAATGTACTTGCTTTGGGGCCTTCTGCGGCTGAACCTCCAAAAGTGAATAAAATGAATAAACATTGGATATTGGATTGTGTGTCTTTCTCAAAGATCAGTTTCTGTGTCTGTTTGAAAGCTATTATGCAACGAGTCAATAAAAATTCCAGATTCCCCTCAATTGGATTTAAATGTTTCAATGATGAAAGTAGAAACAGCAACACCTTTTTTGCGTGAACGGTAAGATCATTTGTTGAAGTCACTCTCAACTGTTAGGGGTAAATGGGTACAACGGTGGGGTAAAGGCACACTCCTCCTGCCTCTCAAAGTACTGAAATCATAAATGGGCACTACAGAGAAAATTAAGAGAGCCTGACATATTGGTAGCTTTAAAATGATGGCTGGATTAATTACTCGGATCTCAGTGTATCTAAATTGTGGCCAATTGATACATTTGTGTGCTCATGGAGCCTCATTTCCTCTTGTTCAAACAAGTCATTTCTCCTCAAAAGCAGCCCATCTAAAGGCACTAGTCCTTTCCCTAATTCACTTCTTTTGGTTGTGAATATGGATTTGCCATTGATTTTCCAGACTGGTGTGATGCATTTCTTTATTTTGAGGGTCCAAATAATAGATAACAATCTGCCGTCAGTGTGTTTACTTTCAATTACTAAACCTTAGAAAGAGTGGGTCATGCCAAAAATGCCACATTTTAAGACCAGGTGACAGATAGACGAGGAAATAAAAGGTTTCAGCCATCTTTCTCTATTTCTACTAAGAAAAAACTTATGCATGCTAATGAATGAATGGTTAATGTTTTATCGAATTGTCAGAATTTAAAGAATGGGGTAACAGGAACATTGTGACAAATAATCCATGTGTATCTAACGAGTACATTTATGAAAGGGAAAGAAAAATATTTTAGCTCTTATTCATTACTTATCGAAACCTATGCAATGTACACAGTCGGAACAAAATCATATTCTTCCCACTCCAAGATATAAAAAAAAGAGTTATTATAATTTAAAGAGCATTTTGAAAATTTAATGTTTTGCCTCGGATCTACACAAACTTATAAGAGAGGATTCATTTGGCGCGTCAGTATGACAGATACAACTCGTAGGATATGTGGAACAAACTAAAATTGGGGCAGATCTTAGCCAAAGATTATAAAAAATACTGTTTCCATATTTTGCATGAGGTGATTATTTTTATTTTGGGGTGGGAGGATACAATTTCGTTCCAGCAGACTGTGGTATCGATTATTAGCTAACAGTCCTTCGAAAAGTAAATGTCAAGAGGTATTGAAACAGATATTGTTGACAAAAAATTGGCTTGACTGACTATTTTTCGATTCGAAATTTGAATTATACATATTTTACGTTTATTAAAGTTCCATTTCCTTTTTGGTGAAGCTGTATTTGTGTCTTTTACAAATATTAGAGGTTACTTTTATTGATCTATCACCATAAACTTTTCGAAGGTAACGAAATAAACTGTGATTGCATGTTTTTCTCGAGGCCCACGCCAAACCCGTAAAAGGAATCATTAGAGGAAGTCACAGGGAAAGGTCAATAAAAGCGGCTTCTAATATTTGTCAAATTGCGGCTGGTCGCCGTCTACTTATTTAGCCATTGTTACTAGGTTGTTGGACACGAACAATTGTCATCGGATCAATTCTGTCAGATATTGTTTCTTGATGGAGTATGGCCAGCGCCTCCAAAGAATGCATAATAGCTTGCGGACCCTGTGCAAATGATAATTGCACATTTTATTAATGTTGATATGATCTTTGGGTGCTGAAGTCTTTGTGACAGATAAATTATGGATATTCTTGTCATAAAACTTGATGAATCATGAATCTACTGGTTTGGCTTGGACTTGAGCTAATCCCACCATCCCTGCTGCCTTGTAGGGAGTCCAAGATGGAATAATATGATCACATTTGCATACGATGCTTTTAGGCATAGGAACCCATGTTTTACATAGCTTATGGGCCATAAGACATAAAACTAACCAATGCCTAGAAGGAATTAATGAATGGTCATATTTCAGAATATAATGCCCTTACTTACATGTATCTGCTCGTAAACGTTTGGCGAATAATTTTATGATCCTTCTTCGTCAATTTGAAATATTCTACATTAATGCGAGATCGTGTTTTGTTTTCCTAAAAGATACAGCCACCACCGCAACCATTGTTATCTCGAATAATGTAGAAACTGTGGCTTGTAATCAATCAGCTCACATCAGTTAATCTGAGTGATAGGATCTTGAATTTTAATGAAGACGAGGGCGTCACACTTGTTTTCTCCTGTTGCTTCAATTGTATGTAAATTTTCTTCTCTAAAGAATTAGTAATTAGTCAGTGAACTTTAGGAAAAGATGACGGTAGGCCTCCACCTGTGATAGACTGGTGAATCAAGCCACCTGCGGTAGCTGATTCTGTACTGACTACCACGATCGAAAGAGTACTGTTTCTTCTTGATCACAGTCCTTTGGTACATTTTTCAGGTAGGCTTGGGGAAGCAAAAGTTAGAAATGGAGGCATGTGGTGCTTTTTCCTGCTTAATTCTATATTCCCTTGTAGTCTTACTGTATATAAAACATTAATTTCATTGAGTATCCATACTTTATTACATACATGTGGACACTTGGTGGTGGAGTGATATGAAGTGCAACTATGGCACCTCCACGTGTCCTCACCTTTCATTCCACGGAGAATGGGTTGGCAAATGATAATACATGTGTGCTGACAGTAAACAGCGCAAACAACAAGATGAGAATGTCAGCCTGTGAAACATTAAATATCGGTTTGTACTCGTGCCATTGCACATTCGGTTTGGGGGAAGATAATACTTGGAAGTGAGAAAATCATTTTTCTATTTTCTGTAAGTTAGCTGTATGGGTGTTAAATTCGTTACACAGATGTGTAGGTTAGGTTGTAGTTTCTTCCTCGTTGCACCACAAATAAAAGTAGAAACTGGTAGCGGATCCAGGATTTCCCAGACGAGAGTGGCAAGCCCCAAGATGGGGGTGCCAACCTTTTATTTGGCCAATTTTTTCCAAAAAACTGCATGAAAATGAAAGAGATTGGACCCGGGAGGGGGGCGCATCCCAGGGGCCCGCCTTAGATCCGCCAATGGAAAAACCTTAATAAGTAAACATTAGTTTGTAAAATTAGGTGTTAGTGAGCCTCAAGAAAAGCTGTTTAAAACAAGCTATGAATTTTGTCTCACTCTGCTAAATGGTATAAAAGTATTGATAAAAGAGGGATAAGAATTGTCATTCATGCTTAAGTATTGGTAAAAATATTGCCATGTAAAAAGTATTGGTAAAAACATCAGGTAAAAATTGCCATGCAACAAGTCATTGTAAAGATTTGAATAATTCCAGGGGACCATTGTCGTTTCTTTATGTCGGTTACATTAATTTGTTTGTTTCCTCTCCCAAAGTAGAAGTGGCATCAGTAAGTGACTCCTCTTCGCACGACTGTCTGCAAATCGTTTCAAATCAGAAGCCAGGTAGATGCAACATCAATATGTCATCGCATTGTGATCAGAAAATTGATTCACCTGCTCACAATTGTAATACCTTTGCTTTGTAACCCGTTTGGTGAAAGAATAATAATAAACAGTTTACAATAATATGCCTGCATTGAGATTGCAAATATCCTCGTGCGACTATGATGAGTTGAGAGATTACATAAATACAGATGTTGTCAACTTGGCAGCACTTTATGCTGTGTTGTTACTTTACTGTACAATTTGGAATATCACAATGAATTGTAATATAGAAAACCCTAGTTTTGACTCATTGAGGATGGGAAATAGAAGACCTTTAGTCAGGCACTGCGAGTGTCGACTTTGCAGTTCAGTTTCTAATCCGTTAAATAATCAATAATAAATGTATCAGCGTATGCTGCATGCTACACAATTCTTTGATCATCCTACATGACAGTGTACAAATACCTTCATCCTCATTTGAATTGATACTTCCATTCTTCGAAATGAATTGGGAGTTTGACGGTTTTTTGAGACAATGTAATAAAACTGTTAAAATTTACAGTCGTCAGTCGTTCCGTTGAAGTTTGAATATCACTGTCATAAGGCATATGTTTCCGAGGCGTCTTTCATTCTCCTTTTTAGGCGTGAGACAGTTCGAGATAGTGTGACCTGCACAATAACTTATTCAAAACACACAATCTGATGTTCTTCCACCTGGCCAATTCTAATCTTCAAATTATTATCAGAAAATTTACTGAATGAGATGGGTCTTTTTTTTTGGAAAAGAAGCAGAAAATCTACATCTAAGTACTCTTTGAGATTTCTGTTACTTTAACATTCTTTATTTCATGATTGGAGTATATATAATGGCCACAGAAGGCTCTGTCCAATTTAGTATAACTATTGACTGCAGGAAATATATCCATCTATTAAAGAAACTTAGGCGCACGACCTCAATATGTATTACAGGGTAATAATATGAATTACTGGGTAATAATTGTAATGTCTATATTGTAGCACGACAAGACTGCAGATTACAAGACTTTAGCACTAATGTGGAGGTGACGGACATCGTTAATTGCCAAGCTTTAAGAAATTGATCAATCTATCCAAATAGAAAGCAATTTGAAGCACTTTCTTCACAGGCCAATTTGCAGGTAATTTCACAGAGTGCAAGATTAAATCACAATTATTGTGGATAGCTAGTTCTTAGAAACCGTTTCTGTGCAAATAGTCTCCGATTTATAAGGCAATTACTAACAGTGTCCGGACGTGTAGAGTGTTAACGTTCATTCGTTTACCTACGTGTATTTATCATGTTTCTCACTAATCGATATGAGAAAACGTCGTGCCATTAAAAAAGTTGCTTTCTTATGCATGTAAAAGAAATAGCAGGAGAAATATCGTGTCACGATATTCAGGGTAAAAATTATTTAAACCAAAACCGTGTGAAATTTAATTTTTCGAAACAAAATGACCTGATCAATTATGAAACGACATGCGCAGATTGCTATCTGAAACTTCAAACACTTCGTCGTTTAAAGTTAAAGATTGTAACTGTTGATAAAACGCAACAACACGGCTCGATCAAGATTTGGTTACATCATATATATTGGGTCGTAATTTCCTCACAAACACAGACAATAACTGTCATCAAAACCCTTTCCCAAGACTAATGAAATTGAGACCAGAGATAAGGGTACATTTTTTGTTGAAGAGCAACCATCTCAGCAGTTGGATGCACGCTGGCAAAAGAAGCCATGTTTGGGGTGTTATGCTTGACTTAGTCAGGCAGGTGCCGTGTTTTAACGGTGGACAGGTGGGGAAAGCCTAAAAAGGCCCAGATGGACCGCAAAGTCTAAGGAAATATTTCTTTACCCTTTTCAGGAATTAACAATTGTTGCATAAGAATCGAACCTTGGGGGATAATTGATGATATGTTAAATATTAACAAAAGAGAGGCTTAAATTAAACTATAACTCAGTGTTTGGCCACCGGGACTTTTGTACCAATGAAAGTTGATATGGGTGAAAATGAACAACGTCTTTCTTCTTCGCGGCAATAGAAATCAACAAACTGAACAAATTTAACAATGAGCAAATTGATTTCACGATGAAACTGGTCTACTATTTACATATTTAAGGTTGTTTTGAGCAGAATCTGGTGTGTGTCGTTTAGTTTTATCCCAACATGTGCCAAAATAAACCATCAGTTCTCTCAAGGTGTCACCATCATGAATACGTATTATCAAAACTTACCACTGGAACAGTGCGTTTCATTTCTTGAAACAATAGAAAGAATTGTAGACCAGTCTTTCAGAATTCAAATGTAAATTAAATGTTTTTCCTGCATGACAGACCTCGGACAAAGATATATTCATGTCGCATTTATGTAACTTATTGACATGAAATTTGATAATATCTATCCAGGAGAAGTGTTAGCGTGATTTTTTTGTTTCGTTTTTGTATCCTTGAAAGGCCTCAATGAGACAAAAACACAATAAAATCCAAGTAAAACGTGCAATTTGCATGTACTGAAATCGCCTATTTACAAAGAACAAATTGAAAATTTTAAAAACTTGAAAATCGCCTCCAAATGAGTCTGGGGTCTTTTGCATGAAGATGTGTTAATTGCACACATTTGAAATAATCTCCAGAAATTATGCTTTGCAATTGAATTTATGACATTTCGTGCACCAACAGGAAATCTTAGGTGACATATTGTCAGCAAGGATGTTACAACTACACAATGGTAATATTATACTTAAAACGTGTCTTCAGTACAAAGATATCAACAGGATCAGATAATAATTAATTTACAATGGCACAAACAAAGATCTGGATCAAGCTACATATAATTCTGCTGTATAAAGATGATTTCATACTGATCCCTTTGCATGAGAAGATCAAAGGTAGAATTATTTGTTCTGAAGAGCAATTTATTTCAAAAGCAAAAGGAATATGTAGGTACCAAGGTTGAACTTATGGCCGTTTGTAATAGCTAGCTTGCATGACTAGATCTATACTCAACTTTGCTTACAAGTACTAGGAGAACACAGGCCAGAGCCTTTATACGAAACGCATTGGAATTTCAGAAATCCATTGCCCCCAAGATATGTGTAATTCGACTTTTTTGTTATGTTTAAGTTTGTAACTTTCTAGTGGTCAAAAATAAGAGATGGTGAAAACACCACACCGTTCTTTGTACTTTCCTTCTAATTTCAGGAAACTGATGTTTAATTCATGTCAAATTTGTGTAAATTTGAAAATCGGACATGAATGGTCCATAAGTTTTCTTGCGTTAATAAATTCTCCTTGCTGAGAACAGAAGTTGATGAGGATTGTTGTGCCGAAGACAGAAGATAGCTTTGCTTTGCGCACGGGGTTTCACACTTTCCTTCCCCGAAGGGAAACATTAAGCAACATTTACGTCGCCAAGATACCAATAAGCAATGCTTTGATGTCGCATCGACCGCTTCTTTGACAGGTCGCAGATAAATGGCATTGTCCCCGAGAAAGCCATTATTTACCAGTGTGCTAATCGTCGACGTCAAGTTTGCATGATCTCGATTCCTTCTCATATGCAGGGCCTTTGCCATGCTAGTCCTTGAGGACAGGTGATTACTTACGCAAGACAAAGGGACGAGTCAAGTTAAAACCGTCCCTCGCATCCTTGATGGTGTGGACAAGCAATGCACGCAGGCACCTGAGTTTCAAATCTGTAGAAGCAATTGTCTGCATTGCGAGAAATGGGGTTGCTCAAATTGGTTGCGAAATTTGTTTGCAACTGGTGTATAAAATGAATTGTCTTAATTTTTAGAAGACAAAAAAGTATGATCGGCAATTGTTGTTCACATCCGAGAACAGAAATGCGGTCTTTGTGCATCATTTCGAAAAGAAGGCATTGTGTTTAGTTTTGAGGATAACATTGTTACAGGGCGTTTTCCCTGAGAGTAATTCAATTTAGTCTCGTATTACACATTTTTCTTTCAAATAAGAAGTTACCTGTTAATCTTGTTCACTCCTGGAGCAGATGTGTCAAGATTTCTTTTTGCAATTGCGTAACCTGGACAATATTTCTCAGTTAGCCCTCATTAATAACAAGACAGAAGGTACCGCCCTTAAAGATAGAAAAGGAAAACGCTACTTTCACTTGGCCTAGGGAGGTGACACCGCACAGTTGGATCTTTTAAAGATATTACATCACAAAAATACTCGTATAAACGGCTAAGAAATTAGATTTCAATTTAATTTCGAAAAGATGTGTGATTGTACGTATATCTTTGTAATTTGAAGTCATTGTGGACCACATATTGTTTTTTTTTTTCAAAAATGTGTACGCTCTTTCCAATTAAGACTTTGAAGTTTCCGCAGAAGTACGATATCCGAAGTTTGAAAGACTTGAAAACTTCATAACCTTCATCTGCAGAAAGAAACGAGAAATAAGTAACTGCACGATATCTGCCCTGTGTGTCCCAATCCCCTATCACTCAGCCCGGTAATTTTCTTTCATGTAACTGCGCCAACAGAAGTTTTCCTTTTCAATAATTGTAGAAATATTAAAATGTTATCACCATTTTCAAACCCTTCAGCAGCCTGCATCGCGTTGGCGCATTTAATTTGCCTTTTTGACAATGGATACTCATTGTCCTTATGGCAATTATATTATTTCGTTAACTGTACCATGGGCCTAAGTAATTTGGGAGTGCGTATGAAGAAATATGGGCACTCGTAAGTAAATAACCGGCATCATACGCCAACAACAGAAGCATCTAATTGCGAGAAAAGGTTTAATTCTATTCCCAAGCGATTCTGGGACCAATCAAGGGTTGTGGGTTCAAGCAGATTTTGCGATTTTTCACACTTCGCTATTGATTAAAAATTGTTCAGTGTACGAACATATTTGTGTGGAAAGAAGAGTAATAACCATCGCTGCAGACCTGAAGAGAATTGGAATCTAGTTTATTCCTGAAATTTGATTAGACTCAAAGCTGATACAAGAAATGTTTTACAATATTGATCCCGCATTTGTTTTTCCAGCTTGCGTATGCAAAACAAATTGCTACCATCATAAGCTAAGATTTCAAACAGATGATTTGTTCAATCTATTTGAAGGATACGTATATTTTTTAAACTTTTAAAGCTGTTAATTTCGATTGCCCACTCGGTGACTTGGTAGATCATTAGATCTCTTTGTTACTGAAAGAATAAAAATGTGGGCAACTGATTAAACTGTACATGGATTATAGGTATGATGACTTGATCATGCATTGTAAGGTAAATGACGATTACAGCTTTAGGATAGAAACTAATACTGCTATCGACTAGCTATGTTGTTAATAAGATACAGCAGTGTACATCAACTTGTTTTCAATCAAGAATCCCAAAATTCTAATAACGACCAAACAATCACAACCTAATTCCAAAACAGAAAAAAGATTCGGGGTATTAACTTTGAATTCAGTACAGGGTCATCGATCTTGTGGTGTTACCGAAAGACAGCTGTCGTCCTGTATGTTAAATTCTAATCCAACATCCACCGCTGACCATTGCAAACTCTTGCCAAGAAAACTTTTTTGGCTCTAATCCAAAATATATATCCTGACCCTATAACTTAAAGCAATATGTTACATCCGTAAAAAAGTATTCATAAGGAAAATAAATATGAGTAATGCACCAAAATATCTCAAATGTTGTCGTGTGGGCGCACACAGATAAGTAAACATAGCTTCCAGAAATACCAACACGACAATGATCTTGTCTTGTTGAACATCTTAGACATGTTGGACAAGGTGCAAGAATCTGGTAACAAAGCCGAGGGTCAGCTGTAAGTTGTTTCTTGGTTGAAGTAACAGATTGGTGGAAGCAATGCCAAGCTGCGGTTCCCACTTTGTGCCAAGAAAGGAAACACATGGTGGCACTGAAATGACGTGAGTTACTCGGGGCGGGCACCTCGGGGCAGTGAATACTCAACTGTCACTTGACTATGAAGAAGCACCTGGTGTCAGTAGAGACACTGACCCCGACGTATCCAAGTTTAGAACAACTACACCAAATCCTTGCCAAAAATAGTACAAATTTAACAGCAAGTTAATTCTGGTCTGTGGAAGCACGTAAAGAATTAAATGTCAATGAGACATTACAAGTGACACACACCAGTTACTTTTACAAAAATTGTTTAGATTTGTAAACTAAACCTTGTGCTTTGTGCCGTACCACACGGATACTCTTTGATCATTTGAAACTAAAGATCTATTGGATTGGACGCCAGCATTTTCAAGAAGCACATTTTCTGATTTCATACAGTTGAACGGTCTCTTGAGCATTTTGCGAAATAATAAAGCAGAGACGTGCCATTCTAGAGAAACATTTTTACAAAGAAAGCGAGAAAATGTCCTGAAATGTTATATCGCAGAAACGTCTTCATGCTTTCTGAATGCCGTCCCTTGTAGTATTCCTGTTGTTTGGGCACAATTCATGTGGCAAATGAAATAGATTGTAATGCCTTCATTACAGTCTAAACAATCACTTTTCTTGATAGAGCCTTTCATTTCTGACTAGTTCCGTATTCTCCTACAACTAGGTATAAAGTCATAGATCTCCAGTGTATTATCTCATTGACCTGTCCTTTAATGACAGTTTCCGTTTCTTCATTGAGCCCACTTTGTCTTTGTAGCTGTCGGTTTTGCCGCTCTCTCCTTCGGCGCTTGTCATGCATCTTTTATCAGACGCTATTCATTTATTTCATTTAGTGTCGCAGAATTTTAACGGATAGTACTATTTAAGTTTGCAGCGACAGACTTGTGGTGTCAATTTACGACGGAGAATTTTCCGAGTGGATGCGGAATCTTCATTGCACTAAAGATGGTATTAATCAGAAATGTAATTCTGATTTATGGTATATTGTGGTCTTGTTAGTTCTTCTGGCGTTAGTAATGGTATGTTTTGTCTTTGACAAATGTTGATATGTTTGTTATCTTCTGCGTAGGAAACAAATCAGACTAGAATGAAATGTATCCCTTCACTTCAGCACTAAAAATAATTCATTTCTTCACAAACGACGAATGTGACAGTTTATGCCTCTTACATTGCCGTTTCCGTTGTTTTGTTCAGTAAGATTTCAACACGTATGATTTGAAAAGAAAATCACCTGGAGAGAAAGTGTTTTACAAAACGTTGTTTCTTGCGGAGAAGTTTTTAAAGAGCAGAAAAAAATTGGCGCAAGACTTAACACTATCCACTTTGTTCTTTTCATTGATTACTATTGAAAATAAAAATGACATTCCCAATTGTTTCGTGAACAATTGAGAAAATCTTGGTAGTTCTCAAGATTCGATGCTAAGGAGACCGGCTACATCAGACTATTATTGTCATTACATTTTTATTTGCATATTTCCGTCGACAAAACAATGTCATGACATTGATAAGCGCAAATTGATTACTTTCTTACACCCAAGTTCATAACATTTTGTCGTTTGTTTTCACATATATCTGGCGTGTACGAAAAGAAAAACAGACTTCGAATGGTGCTTAGATTTCATAAAAATGTGATCAGACTTGAGTGAGTGATGCACTGTACATTGATAAACAGATTCCTTCAATCGTCACTCACCCAATTTTGAAATCAATCAATTTTGAAATATTAATATTTGAAATCAATCTGTTTGTATTTTTGCTCAGGAACTTAATATTTTAACCTTTTGTCAATCTTATGGCTGTGATAGTGTTGTCAGGTTTTCTTAATTTACGCAATTCAAAGATTTGACATCTGTACACATCTAAAATATATCACACTTTTAGTTTGAGGTCATTATAAAGTAAAAAATATCACTGAGTGAAAGAAATTCCACTTCCTGGCTCATAAGGGTTGTCCTCCTGGAATGATAGTTTTCAGTCTTCTCAGACTTGATCTCGTCTATTATCACCCCTACACGCTATGCACACTCCAATGTGTACACCTCTGTGGACCTCTGGGCAATAATACAGGGTTGCCATGTGTAATGGAAAAATTAGGGAAAAACAAAATATTCTCCAGGTCAGGCATTTTTGAAAAGTATCATGTAATTTTGGCCAACTGACCCATCTTAGGAAATTGTCAGGGAATTTCGTAATGACAATTAATTTTAGTCCAAAAATAGTCATCTTTTTTATTTGCATTCCTTATTAGGTCTGTCATATCCAGATTCCAGCTAGCACTAAGTGACCCCGGATTATCTTAAACACAGAGCAACCATGAACCCGAGTATGCACTATGACCGAAATGGGCACTGGTCACACTTGAGTGACCTACCCACTGAGTATCCACTGCAAGGGTGCACCACACTCTGTGATACTTGTTACTTACATACTCATTGACCCATATTCAGGATGATTATGTATTGAACCTCTGACATGTAACACAACTAGAAGTACTACAATTAATACAGGAACTGTACAGATACAGATGTGAATGTTAGAGTTATCTATGCACACTGCCAAGACGATCATATATGCAAGATATTGGTATGTCAACTGAGTATGGCAAACACTTAATATAACCCGTATGGAAGGACATATTAACTGGTACCATAGAGACCAGGATCTTGCAACCTGCAGAATCAGAAGGCAAAAAGCAACAACAGAAAATCTTCAGACCCAAAAACCCAGAGGAACAAACACAAAAAACAAAAAGGCAGAAAATTTTCTTCAAATGTACATACACAACAGTGAAGAAAAAAGAAGCTAACCCAAGAAACACTAAAAACACTCAAATTCTTTGGTTACAATTTCAAATCTATGAGAATGGCTGAGAAAACATCAGTAGATTATCTCAAAAGGAAATCACAACTGAATGTGCAAATAGCTCAAAGAGCTAATCCAAAACTGTGAATAGTGAAGAAAAATACACACAGGCAAGTGACACCAATTAAGTGGTGCAAGCTGACAATCATTAACACCCAAGATGCAGCTGCTGGAAACAGTACGGAATACAACATGGATGCACCAGAATGGTGGGACTTACACACCAAGTCATGAAGCAACAGTTTGATAACCTGGACAAAGAAGGTAAAAGACTGTTACTCGATATCAGCACTGAAAGGAATTTTAACCTTGATACCTTGAAAAGTGGGGAAAGATGCAAGGTTTATAAAACACCTGCACCCCATCACCTTATTAAATTCACACTACAAATTGATAGAGAAGCCCTAGCTGATAGAATTCAACTGCATCTTGAGAAGTTGAAACATCAAGCTCAGAAAGGGTTTATGAAATCAAAATGGATCTCCAGTAATATTAGAGTTGTTTCAGATATTAAGCAGAGCTGGATAGAAGTGAAGACAGGGGAGTCATCTCAAGCATAGTTTTGTTTTGAAATTATTGAGCAACTAGCAATAAAATGAACATTGAAACATTCTAATTTTAGTGACAGCATGATTAGATGGGTGGACATTATTTATGAAGATGCAACATCACATATCATAAACAACAGTAACTTGTCTGCCCCCATCATCGTAGAATTATCTGTTGAACAAGGTGGGCCCTGTAGTTCAATCTATTTTCCATTCATAGCTGAAATTTTAGCCATAAATAGTAGAGCAAATTCTGAAATAGTTGGAATAAATACCAAGGACTTTAGGAATATTTTTGGTCAATATGCTGATGATATGGACTTGTACTGTTACAATACAAGGAACAATATTATTGCAATAGACAAAGAATTATCCTATTTTTGTCAACAAACAGGATGTAGGGTGAATTATGAGAAAGGCACTATTTATAGCATTGGGAAAACTTGCTCAAAGCAAACTGTGAAAGGCATTTTGATGAGTTGGAGTCATAGAAACTTGAGTCTTGGGTAAAATTCAGGTGATTAACTCTCTGATGGTGTCCTTGTTTGTATACAGAATGTATATTATGCCTAGATTACCAAAGAAAATATTTAACAACAGAGCTAAAACATGCCAAGATTTTTTGCAGAATGGAAGAAAACCAAAGGTAGCAACCAGAAAGCTACAGAATTCCTTAGCCAATGGAGCTTTGAACCTGGTTAACTTTGATCTAAAAGCTTTTGCATAATGATTAATATTATGCTTGGGACAATATGGCAGTCCTGGCCCTTTTGGACCCTCTTAGCTGCTGAACAGCTTGTTTGATTTTCCTGGGTTTTTTCTATGATTTTGCTCTGTAATGACATCCACCTCTCTACCAATTTGCATGCCTCTGTGTCTTTTCCTCCAAGAGCCATAGGCCTTTGTATATTGGCTCTTTTCAGTGATGTAACTATATTGCTAGAAATGCCTGGTTTGAAAGGATGTGTTAGTCCTGAAAGAAGAAGTATTGTGGGAATTGATCTGTGGCTGCTTTCTGTTAAGAGATGCTACTTGCCTTTTGCATTTAGCTGTCTTGTTTTGGCGAATAACTATCACCAGACCAAGCCAAGATGCTGTGGCATGGCTTATCAGGATCTTTGCATCTTCTCTCTCCACCACATGGAATCTCACAGGGTGAACTGTTTGGTACTGATGGTCTGAGTCTGGAGGAAAAGTCAACTGTGCACCTTTGCTCATGATGCTTCTAACAGTGCCTGACTTAGTTCCAGTGCTGTTTTCTTGGACAGTCCATCTGGTTTGCTGAGTTAGGGAAACAGGCTCCTAGTTCCAGTGCTGTTTTCTTGGACAGTCCATCTGGTTTGCTGAGATAGGGAAACAGGCTCCTGAAATAAATCAATGGTATACAGATCCAGGGTTAAACTTAACTTTCATAGCAAAACTGTTTTTGCTATTTTGCCTGTTCCATGTAATGTCAGTGATGATCTTGCCATCACTATCTGCCATTGTAAACAATATATCTCTTAATTTGTATTGCCCTTGAACTGCTGTTGCTTCCCCATATCACTTGGTCTTCTTTGCTGGTCTTTCTGCTTGTAAGATGATGGTCAGCAAACCCTTTTCTTGAAAAGGGTGATCACCCAAAAATCGTGACTCTTTTTGAACATCATACTTTATGGCCAAAATTGCAAACTTCCCCTTTTACACATAATAAGCAAATGTTGTTTTTTCAATACATTGGGTACTTGTGTCTTTATATCATTACTTATCATTGAAGCAAATCTTTTTTTGAATATTAGTTTATCACTTTATGTATGTTATGTATAATTTGTCGAAAATGTCCACCGTCCGGATAAAACTTTCAAAATATTAATTTTCACTCCTTTATTTCTTATCGGTTTGCAATATTTCATATAATTAAAGTTCAGTAATCAATATCCATTATGTAGAAAGTATTTATGTTAAAAATACATGGGTAATAGGTATTACATAATTTAGAAATATTCAGAAGGACAACCATTACTCTTTCTGCGTACGTTTAACTTCATCCTGGTTGATATTCATAATAGTTTCCGACCAAATTTCAATTTTTTTTCAAAGATCTCAATAGAGTCTTTCAAAATAATGTGTTCATTCTGTTTTAATTTCATTTATTGTACCTGTTTCAACTGAATTACTTGAATGTAA
>JBCAUG010059402.1:0-23183 GCA_038406175.1 Haplosyllis leylae | reverse complement strand
GATGAGATTAAAAAATTTGTTAATTCTCGCTTCATCACAGCTTCAGAGTGTATGTGGAGATTCTTTGGTTTTGATGTCCATGGCAGTGACCCTAGCATTCAGAGACTTGCAGTCCATCAGCATAACCAACAGTTTGTTATGTTCAATGAGAATAATATTGAGCATGCACTACAAAATGTGAAGAGAACAACACTATTGGGATGGTTTCAACTTAATCGCACACTGGAAAGAGCTCGACAGTTTAAGTACCATGAAATACCAGAACACTTTGTTTGGAATGCTACTACATGTCAATGGATAGAACGCAAAAAGGGCAGGTGTATTGGTCGTATGTATACAACAAATCCTGCACAGGGGGAAAGGCACTATCTGCGTATGTTGTTACACCATGTACCTGGAGCAATGTCTTTTGATGACTTGAGAACATTGCCTGATGGTACACACTGTGAATCCTTCAAGGAGATGGTGATTCACCTTGGACTTCTAGCAACTGATGAGGAGTGGGATGAGTGCTTAGCTGAGGCATCATCTTCATTTCTACCATTCCAAATTCGTTCCCTGTTTGTAACTTTATTGGTGTTTGGTGAGCCACTCAAGCCACATGACCTCTGGATTAAATACAAAAAGGCAATGGGGGAGGACATATTACGGAAATCTTCTCAGATGAAATGCATTAATCTTCCAAGGATACAGGACCATGCTGACAACTCTGTTCTTTTGCTCTTGCAAAGTGATCTCAATGAACTTGGAACATGTCTTGAGAACTTTGGTTTACCTACACCAAACAAGAACAGAATTGTACATGATCAGCCACATGTTTTGCGAGATGAAATATTTGATGAGATGGAACAGGAAAGAAAAACTAGACACAACCTTCAGACATTTAACCAAGAACAAACATTGGCTTATCAGATGATTCTGAAAGCAGTCTTAGACAGTGAGGAATCAAAAAGGTTATTCTTCATAAATGCTCCTGGTGGATATGGTAAAACATTTTTACTTGAAACTGTATTGTCAACTGTCTGCTCTGTTAATAAGATTGCTCTTGCTGTAGCATCAAGTGGCATAGCAGCTGAACTGTTAGAAGGTGGACGTACTGCACATTCACGTTTCAAGATTCCAATCCCAATATCAGATGAATCCATGTGTTCAATATCACTCCAATCTGCTCATGCAGAACTCATGCGGCAAACATCTCTCATTTGCTGGGATGAAGTGTTAATGAGCAACAAACAGCATATTGAATGTGTTGATAGATCCCTAAGGGATATTCTTAAAGTTGACAAACCATTTGGAGGAATAACTGTTGTTTTTGGTGGGGATCCACGACAAATATTGCCTGTCATTCGACATGGGGACCGACCAAGGATTGTTCAAGCATGTGTTAAATCTTCCCATTTATGGAACAATGTACATGAGATAAATTTGAAACAAAACATGAGAGTTCATCCAGAAGAAGTTGAGTTCTCTAATTACTTATTAACAATTGGAGAAGGTACTGCACAAGTGTTTCCTGCCATTCGTGATGATGTGATACAAGTTCCACAAAACTTCTTGGTTAGGTCACTGCCTGAATTAATCAATAGAGTTTTTCCTGACATACAAGATGGCTATGAAAACAAGTATTATATTGCTCATCGTGCTATTCTAACACCGAAAAATGAAAATGTTGACAAGATAAATGCACATATTATGTCTCTGTTTCCAGGCAAAAGTTTTGTGTATAAATCTGCAGACACAATTGCTGAGGAAGAAATTGCACAAACATATCCTACGGAATTCCTGAATTCATTAACATTGTCTGGATTGCCACCACATGAGATGGAACTCAAAATTGGGAGTCCTGTTATGCTTCTTCGCAACTTGAGAGCCGGTCCTGGAAATGGTTTACGCAATGGCACTCGGATGATTGTGGTTCATCTAGGACAACGCATTATTGAGGCTGAAATAGCCAGTGGAGTAAATAAAGGGAAGTGTGTGTTGATTCCTCGGATAACATTAATTCCATCAGATACTCAATTTCCATTCACACTGAAAAGGCGTCAATTTCCTATCAGACCTTGCTTTGCAATGACAATGAATAAAGCACAAGGTCAAACTCTTGACTTTGTTGGCATTTATTTGCCTGAAGATGTCTTCAGCCATGGTCAGCTATATGTTGCCTTAAGTCGTGTACGCAATTCTTCTTCCCTGGCTGTCCTTACAAAGACTATGGATGGATATACAAAAAACATTGTTTACCCAGAGGTTCTTCAGTAGCTGGTGTTATTATTGTAAATTGATTACATTTTAAGGTGAGAAGTCTAATTACTGCTGGCTTTGCAAAACACTGATAATTTATTTGAGGTGCTACCCGTGAAGCGGGTTTTGGCCACTAGTGATCGGTAAAATAACAATCAGAGACCATCATAGGCGAACACAAATTTTTTATCAAAACCTCCCAAATCCAGTAATAGAAGCACCAACTGATTTATGACTTCTTAGACTATTGATACATGATAGTTATGTGGAGAAGATCAATATTTGAGTTCCTACAGGATGTCGGATCAATAATGCAGGCTACATATCTCCCATCAGCCTCTCCTGTCCAGTCTCTCAGGAACAATCAACGACTCAACATCAATTTTCAAGGATGCTGCCCCATATAGAAGTAAACCCGAATCCCCCGCAATATAGTTTTCCAAAAGGGCTGTTGTATCCACCAGTTCTGTGTTTGAAACAAAATGTGAGACAAACTTGAAACCTTCACAAGAGAATTTCTAATCTCTGTGATCTAAATAGTGTTTCCGTCACATGCATACAGGTCAAGTAGTCTGAAATGACAGAAATTCCGATAAATCTTTCTACAGGTCACAATAGCCTATCAGCAGTGGCAATTGATTTTCATAATCATCATTTTTTGAATATTTCTTTGCTAGGAAATGATGCCAGGATATCCAAAAGCTTTTTCCATTCATTATTTTTTGGATAAAGATCCACCAGAATTACAAAGGCCTCACAGGTCAAAGAACAGGTTGAGTTCAATCACTTTGAGTCTTAAAACAAGCCAATAAGGTGCTCCGTTAGATCTATCTAAACACAAAGAACAAATGATTTAGTACATGCACATCTACAGAGGTGAAACCCTGGACTTCTATTCAATTTCTGCCATCAACAATTACAGGAGATGCTATCAGATCACATGGTAACTTAATAGTTAACGCACAATAGTCTCAAATTCAATGCCGAAAAAGGTAAAAACGGTAAAAATAGGGTTAGAACTGAACTGATCCTTTTCAATTTGCTGGAATTTTTGTCTCAAGAAAGTGGATATGATCCTCCATTCTTCAGTTCTAGATCCTGTATTATTTTAATCATGAACCGAAACCAGAGTTATTTGAACCGTTACCATCGGAGCAACTTATCAATGAGCTCTGCTCCCACAAAACCAGTGAAAATGAACAACCACCGTCCAAAGAATAAATATTATATTTGACTGTTTTGTTGTGTTTCCCCGAGTCTCAGATGATTCCCGTTAGAACATTTTACAGGTTTTCAATATGCATGAAGCTCAAGCTCAACTTATCAAGAATGTATGATTGCTTCCATGAAACCACTTATCGACAATTCATCCGAGATGGGCACTAACGTTTGGTCGCTTTTAGCAGGAGGGGATTTCATGGATCAATTCTAGTGAACCTTTCCTGTATGTGATGTAGCTATGCAGCTACTACTTGACCAGTCTCACTGGAACAATCAACATCCCAGCATCAATATTCACCAAGCCAAAACGAATGGTGTTCCAGATAAACCACATACATATCTGTTCCCTTCGGGATCAGAATTACCCAAAGAAAATCACTTGTTCAGATCAGGCAATGTATCTTGGTGATGCGCATAAATGTGAAATATTGCAATCTGATATTTGCATCCATTTACCAAGGATTATCTGATAAGAACGTAACATACATGCACGATTGCGGTAGTTTCAATGACATTACCATTTTGATCAATTGGATCAATAGGAACTGTTAGCCAGTTGTTGTTTCCCACATAGGTTCATTGGGACTTGAAACACAATTCGTAGACAGATAACCTTTTTGAAAAACATGAAATGAATTCCAGAGTCTTGCAGAGATAACCCAGAAGAAAGAGCTTCACACATTTCCGAAAGACATTATATTATATTCTGACATTATCGTCCCAACAC
This sequence comes from Haplosyllis leylae, assembly GCA_038406175.1. Taxonomy (NCBI): domain Eukaryota; kingdom Metazoa; phylum Annelida; class Polychaeta; order Phyllodocida; family Syllidae; genus Haplosyllis; species Haplosyllis leylae. The sequence goes on along the minus strand of JBCAUG010059402.1, from coordinate 18,994 downwards.
TGGCCGAAACTGTTGAATGTGTGAATGAAAGACGTTGACAAACGTGATTTCAATTGAATGCACGGAAGAGGAAAATAATAATTCCTTGACGTAAATTCAATTATACCAACAGAATTTCGACTACACTACAGTGGTAAGGCTGTTTCAAACAACATGACAGACATCTTTTGATTGTTCCAAGGACGGCCACATTTTATTCTTCCACGAGGGTGATCGATTCTGACGAATGTCTGTGAATCACTGTGGATATCAGTTGCATAATGTCAAGCATGCTTACATGTAATGTAGACTTGACCAAATAAGAACAATGACGAGTACCATATAGTTTTTTTTTCTACTTTTTTGAGGCGCATTACGACGAAGAGTGATCACCGTGTTCATCACTTTAAATTCAGTACTTTTGGTAGTGAAGACAATTGGAAACTTTTCAGTAAATACGTTCATTACCAGTTTCACTTTCTGTCTAATCTCTCCGCAACTGTTTTCACATGTAATCCGTACTTATTCCTGGGAAGCCGACCCAAAGAGAAGGTCAGTAAGGTTTGCAAAATCCTGCTTCAAGTTAAAGCAGTTCATTTCCTCGCTTACTGAAACTCCTGCCTATGACATTCAACTGTTTGAAAGCCAGGAAATCAGGGAGAAACATTAGATGCAGCTTTGTATTCACTAGCTACCAAACCGTGTGTTTTTAATTACATCGTTAGTTAGTGTCTTGTCTTCACGATTACTGCACAAAACACTCAAAAAGTCCATTCCATGAAGGTGGATTATCAGAATCTTAGTGCTTTTACTACCAACATTTTATTCTTCAGTCATCAATATCAAAATCACATGAAGGCCATTTCAATAATTCCACTGCCACTATCTGTGGTATTTTCATTCAAACAACCGTTACTGCTGACTAATCAGGTGAACACCGCGATGAAGGAAATGCTTAAAAAGCGATTGTTACGTGTTCTGGTGATGAAGTCATGACATGCCACTTCAATTGATTTCCCTATTTCGCCCACTGTAAATAATCAATAAATCATCACTGCCTCTTTGCACCATGAGCGTCATTAAAAAGCAAAGTGCTGAAACCGTAGAAACCAACGTTTCACATACTTCATGTAAAATATCACCTAGTATCGTGGAACGAGATGTCAGTATCGAAAGCCATCATCATCTCTTGGCTTTGATCCACACTGCTCCAACATGCAATATCTCGATAGGCTACAAGTCAATTGTATGCTTCTTCAATTGAGGCAAAATGGAACTGACCTACATTTGATGAATCACCTATCTGCCTCTCTTAGACGTATCCTATTTGGGTGGTCTTCTGACCAATTATTGGCAGAAATACACAAAAATGCACTCCAGATCATATGTATTGCTCAGGATCCATTCAATGCATGTGATTAATTAACTACTATGTCAAAAACAGATTCTTGCCGATCCATTGACAACATGTAGCAGGGACTGGGGACAATGGCTAATGTCAAACAAAGAAAAATATACCTTTTGAGAAATAAATATTATCTATGAAACTTATATTTAACGACCAGTTACTGTGCAAAATTTAATTTGGTAATGGCACAAACGTTACTGGTGAGATTTCTCAATATTTCTCGTTAGCATGATTCGGCCTGAAAAAACAAGACGATCGTATAACTGTCTTTGAAGATCCCAGAAAAAACTGCAACGTGGGGACATTAATTCTGGCAAGGGTTGAGGGATCCTGACCTTGAACTTGACCTTGGATCATGAAGCAGATTATTGATATCAGATACCATCTGGAAAGGGCTGAACTCATGATTCATACCTTGTTGGAGAACAAACGGAGTAGATCTCCACGTAGTACCACAAATGCGTTACAAGTATTTTGGAGAACCAGAAATCTTGTGATCCCATGAATCCCAAAAACATCATCATCATTCAGAAAAATACTATTTCTGCACACTTTTTAGTTTTTACTCTTCAATGAGCTGACCAATTAAATTGCTGCGTCAGTAATTGCCGCATGCAATGATAAATTTACAATGAAGACACCGAAAGTAACACTTCAATGTCACATCAAAGCATATTATTTGACTCGTCGCTGCCTTCTTGCCACATGTCATAGGTTATTATGGCCCCTAGCGTGAACGTTTATGAACACAATGCATTAACATTGGCAATGTAAAATCGGCATTCTACTGAACCACGCAAACCACACAAACTGCCTGTCGACGATCTACCACTTAGGCCAAGTACCATACAAAGTGCGTACAGAAAACCTAGAGATTCAATCATGTACTCACTAGAGGAAGCGTTCAATTTCCATAGAGAATTTTCTGCTTCAAATTTTCGATACCAAATTTTGTCATTTTTAAACTCTGTTTCCAATTCATCCATTGTACCTGCGTTTAGTGCACTCTCAATGTCAAAAGTAAATTTCACATGAATTCAATGTAAACTTAGCCCGTCACCTATCCGGTTTCCTGTCGATCTACAATTGATATTTGCAATGCCAAATACAATATTTGTGATGCTATCAAATGTATAACTAACACATAAACTAGTCCGTAATAATAAATATATATGTGTAAATCTGTTTGTTTGATAAACCTTGTTTCTGACTTTTCGTTTCTACAACTGAAAACGTTCAGGTCGTTATTTCGATGCAAACGTCGGCAATTGATAGCTCCCATGGGTATCTTTCATGTCTTGGGTGAATGATAGAAGTAAAACATAACTAGTTTCGGGGAGACTAATCAGAATGGAATGATACACTCAATCTGTGACATAACAATAAGACAGCCCTCAACGTATCAATATTCAGCAAGCCGTCTCTCCTGGTACAAGATGAAGCCATATCTGATGTATCCTCAGATTGAGGTTGAGAGGTGCCTGCATTTCGAGCGAAGCCAACAAGTGGACATTGTGTGACATCCAAATTAGTTTCTACCCTCTTGTGCATTCATCAATTCCTGTCACATGCACTGCTTCGACTGGGGTCATGTCTGTTTCGCAGAACTCATGTTTATGGAGCACAAGAAATGTTTGTCTCGCTAAATTTGTCCCGTTTTGGAAACGATAAGTGTACATAGACTCTTATTTCGTGCGCGTTTCAGCAAAGTTGAGCCAATATGTGGTTGTGTGGACCCTCAAAACCATGCATGTATTTTGATAACAAGCAAAAAAAGGAATGATTCTTACGACCAACTGCATACCAAATCTAATCTGTGGTGCAATCAAATAAATCATATGAAGGAATAGGTAATTTAATAGTGTTTTATAATGAAACTGATTATATCTGCTCACTATGACTTCCATCACAGGGAAATTCATAGATTTCTCAATAGGAACTGATCAAAATCTGTCAGTCATAGACAGCAATCAAGCATCACCCATACCTTAGTCTAACTAACATCATCTATTTGCGAAATCCAATTACATCAATGGTCAATCAGTCCTTACACAGCACCTTCAAATATGGCACAATATACTGGGCACTTTCCCAAGCATGTATGCCTGATGGAAAAGGCAAAGCATCATTGTGTGCCATGAATATTGTATATAACGTAATGGTGCTTCCATTTAGCAAATTGCTTTACATAGAAAATTGCATGAATTGAGTGTGTGTGGTTTGAACGTTCAGAATTTTCGGCGGATACTGATGAAGTTAATGATGTATGAAGTAATATTAAAGAACGTGGATAACAAATTTAATTTCGTGCGACAAGAGCACAACATTACTAGCAATCATCGCTAAAAATCGATAAAAACTTTTTGCATAAAGGTTAATTTGCGTTGGTTTTTTAATCTTAATGAAATGTAGATGTTGACATTGGTATCATTTTAAGACAGGTATAATTGATTATTTGATCGGATTTTTAATAAAGGTTAAATTTTACTGAAATATTCGAGAATTCCACTTACGAAAAATTAGCGATGATTGCTAGTAATGAATAAGGCTTTCAACTCTAATCGTAAGTCATTACATGATGAACATAAAACATGACAATCTGCTAGCTTCGTAAAATCACACATAAATCTGTGTTAAATGTTCAGTCCTTTTTCACTGAAATTTTGAAATTGCAACAAACATTATCATGTCAATCGAACTGACAAATAAGTGTCTCCTCAAACCAATTTAAATACAAAGTGAATGGCACGATGACAACACAAATTAGAAATTTTTTTAATAATATCTTGTTCACAAGTGAACATCCATGCCCCAGCTTTGAAACTCGGTTTTATAACTCTGTTTGCATATATGTAGCCTATTAGTTTCAAGATCTCACGAGCTGCTTTGACCTGCACAAAGAAAAATTGCATACTTCACGCCCAATTCCGTTTACTTGGTCCCTGGTAGAAATCCAGGCAAAAATAACCCCACAAAGTCTGATTTACGTTACAAAATTGTAAACATTAAAACGATAATCCAGATACCCCCTTTGATTTTTTGCAACAAAATATAATATATCAAACACAAAATAGCAATATTGTTTTTTATGAAAGAATTCCTGACATAGAAACAGAAACACAATGACATATTGTAGGTTTGTCTGTATTGTGCTTTTTCTATACAAAAACAAATCTACGACTACTGGCCTTGCCTTGATTGGTGAGGCAGCGAATGGAATTACCATCTGGAATTGTAATTTCATCTGTCTCCTGCCCTTATTCAAGTTTTCTATTGATAAAGCTTCTTTCTTTTATGCCTACATTTTTGTAATAACAGGGACCAAAGGTGACACGTACAAATAACAAATCTGCTATGTGTGTCATAATTTTGCAGTAATATTCTTTTTTGACGCCAAAAACTTTCGAATTTTAGCCATGTGTAGGAAAGCTAAGAATAGATCTCTCGTGACAAAAGCGGATGGACTATTGTAGTACTGAAAGGCAGCAACTGTAACTAATACGCTGGGAAATATTACTCAATTGTTCAGTCATCGAAAATTCAATAGGTTTTCTCTGATTTTTTTCTGAATTTGTATGTGCGACATACATAGTAGCCTACTTTGTAAGACCTTTTTCTTGCCAACAAATCTTTTGAGATAAGAAATCTTTCTGGCAAATAAAATAAAACTAGCCCGCCAACGTTGAATGTGCACGAATTATATTTGTGAAACATTGGGATGATGAGAGACAAATCAATCACAAACCACTGTCAGAAACACAAAACCCACGATGATTAGAAGTCAAACGTTACATTCACTCAGAACCATTTCAGAAGCCATTACAGAGTATTGGAACTGGGGGACGTTTGGCCATTGTTTTTGTTATTTTCAGCAGGAAACTGCAGGTCACTGTAGGTCAGCAGACCGTTTCCTGAAAATAGCACAATATAAACAATAACACAAGCCAAGTGGAAGAGATTCATCAACAAAGAACAAAGGGTAAAGATCTTAATGTGTTGCACATGGTTCATGCAGTGATAACTTACACACTTCACTAAACGTCACTTTGTTTTCATTTGCTTCCACGGTGTTTTTCTTTCCGAAGTTTAAGGTTGACACGCCTTCAGTATTTTTTGAGACATAAACCATTTGCTGTGTAATACTACAAGTCTCCAAGTCCTATGTGCAACAAATCTTTTGTGGCTTTGTGCAAATCTTTTTCTTATGTAAGGGCTTCTTCCATATTCCACGCACAGACAAAATGACAATTCTTTATTGCAGTGAAGCCCAGTGCCAAATGACATGACAAAAAGTCAAAAAACATGGCAGTAAGGGTTAAAGTTTATGGCGTCACTGAAAAGATGAGGAACCTCAAGTTTATCGAGGTTACCTGAATCAGAAACAATAGACTTTAGGGGAGAAAAAGGACGTGGCAGAATCAAATTTGTACGCTGTTATTCTCACATTTCCAAAAAACCTCGTCGGTTTTGCTCCCAATCATGAAAAGTAATTCCCTATAATTTACGGTTATCAAATTGCAACTTCCATTCTATTCAGACCCATTGCAAATCAGTACAGATGGCACAGAATCAGTAGGGTTAATAATCTCTCTCTGTCCAGAGATTACACAAAGTGTTTGCGATGTTGAAGACAGATGCTTCAGCCGAGGGTGACAAATTATAAATGAGATTTGTACGGATAAACAAACTAGAGCGAAAAAGAGGATTTAGACAAACTGGGGCATCAAACGAAACACAAATCAATAAATCAAACAGTACATATGGACGATTTAGAAATTCTAATTCATTTCAATTGGTAGCCACCCTATGCGTTGGCTTTATCATCCTTATTAAAGGCTAAAATGAATTGATTGAAATACAATGATACATGAAACATCATTAAACGCAGATTGATGCCTCCCTCCCAAAGCCACACCAGGTCAAACGAGTGAAATGGTGCAAAAGCTTAATTGAAAAAGGCACATGTTCTCGCGTATATGTTGATATTCATGTTGCTGAAATTCCCCCCTAATGTAGTGTGCAATTAATTGATGAAAACGAAAGCCTGGTACTCGGAGCTAAAAGGTACAGAATAGTTCTGGAGTTTGTTTCTCGTGTCAATGATTCTGGAACAGTAAAACAAAAAGTTTTGCATTCAATGAATCTGCTGAACCTAAATGTTTAAAAACATGGACTGACGGAGTTAGTGGCAGTTCAAACACTTTTTCCTAAGACACAAAATAAACGTATCACAAAAAATCCTCCGTGGAAACACTAAACAGAATAGCCTTTGGTAAAAATTCTTCAAAGGCGGGCTCTGTACGCTGAATGGGTTGTGAAGCATAAATGTCATGAAGGCACCATAGCGCTCTTGAGAGTTGAAGCACCCCGGACTCGGACTAGACAAGACGAGCCCACATTTCTTCGATGTAGAGATATTTTACATTGTAACGGCGACGAGGGATCTCTGATAATGTTGTGTACATCCTCTGTTGATCCTCAGACCAAGCGTTTCTTGCAAATACATCCAAAGCGTTACACCAACCATTTCATCTTTGTCTGAACAGTCTTCCACTAGAGACTTGCCATTTATTGTATCAGCCCAAAGCACCCCGGCTTTGTCTCCATAAATTATTCAACTAAATTAGATCTATGCCAATTCATCTCATTTCAACCAAAGACCTGACTGTATTTATGGCCTACCACTTCCATTGATACATCAACACTTTTACATCGGAACATCGATTAGGTAACAAATGGTTCAGCTTACGACAAGGGTGAAAACCGACAGAAGTATTCTACCATTAACTTAAGTACAGGCTTTCATGCAATACTATTCATATTTTAAGGGTTTGGTAATGATGGCTTGTTTTTCTTCAGTAGTTTTCGTGTGCCATCTGTCTGAGCTTAGGGCAACTGTAACACTTACTGACAGAACAAATAACCAAGCAATAATTTGCATCACACTCCGCCATGAAGGGTCCTTCAATCCGTTAAACGTTCGAGAAAAGGTTTGCAGATTAATTTGAGAAGTCTTTGTACATCGTATACAATTATTAATTACATGCTAAACACTGATGTGAATTCCCACACCGCCCACTGTGTTTCTGGGATTGACAAAAAAGCGGCATTGTCACGATTTGATTTTAATACGGGGTGTCTGTTGTGCGACATCATTTATTATGAAAAGTTTTTTTCCTACAGCACAATGTAGGCTACGTGTACAAGTTTCTCTGTGACAGTGTAAGAGCCAGGTGGGGAAACGATGTTCAAAGCACTGCTTGCAGCAAAACCCTTTATTGTTTAACCCAACTGCCCACTTACATCAGCACCCCTCCTGCCTACAAATCAGCATGTCTCTAAAATTAATGTACCTTCTTGAGCGGCCTACATGTAATTGCTGGAAAACAACGTATGATGGTTGATACTTTTATGTTCTACAGATGTGCTGCTGAAAAATTCATAAATTATGAAAACTGGGCCAGAAAATAGTTGATTCTCGATGACGTTTATTAATTTTCTGCACATTTTCGGATATATAGATGACAAGTTGATTCCTGGAATGTTTTTTGTTCTCAGCAATAAATGTATGGTAATCTCTTTGTCATCACTTTCAACTTCCCTAGAATGTCATATCTTCGATTGTATCTTTTTGCAATACTGCAGAAATGGTAGGAAGCTGGATCGAGATCTGAGAAGGATGCCATCTGCAGTGAGCAGTGGAGGGGCTCCTGCACCCTGCTGGTGCCAGACACTACCCTGCAGTGAGCACATGCCCTTCACCACAAACATAACACCTCAATGCTCATCATACCTCGAATCGATGATTACATTTACTTTTAAAAATACTGTATGTAGTTTCATATGTCATTAACATTGGAGTGTAAATTATTTGCAATGGAATGAAAAGTCATAATAAATTGCGTCGATTTGACTTTTAAATGCCTTTCAGGTACATTTACATGTAACTAGGTTTTCATACTGACAATAGATGATGTACTGCCTCAACACAATATACAAGTATCAGTAGTCAATAAAATAATTTCAAATTTTGTACTCAGGAGATTCACTGCATAAAATGAACATTTGGATGACCGACGCACTGAACATGAACAGGAATGAAACACAAAACATACAGATGAAGAATTTTTTCATGGGAAACTAATGGTGTATTCCGTTCACAAATTTTCCTTTTCTTTTCAGAGAGACCTTTGAAACTGCACCTCTTTTTACTGGAAAGCGTTGAACTCGAGTAAAACTTTTTCAGCTTGATATTCCTCTCTAAACTCTACAGACTACAAAAGAAAATTTCCCATTTAACATTTACAAACTCAAAAGGGGAGAAATGTTAATGCATCCCCTGTAACTTTTGCAGAAGGCTTTGCTTTGATCTGGAAGAAAGACACGTGCCCATCTTTTGCCATACTTGTCACAATCTGAGCAACATTTTCAACCCCTCGTAGGACCCTCAGTCTTGACATCGTACATACAGCAGGCACACATGTCACGGACAAACCAACCCCGAAGAACTGCAGACAATTAGTGAACAAACCACGCACCTGTCCCAGTTAAGTATTGCTAAAGTGCCCAGCTCATTCATTTCTCACCCGCAGTTATGATTAATTTTTCACAAAATGAAACTTTGTTAGTTCTGTCTACAAGTGCTGTCCACTCCAACGTCCAGTTAAAATGCTGAACGCAAATAGAAGATGGAGAGGATGTCAGCCTTCAAGGAGGTTGTAACTAATAAAGCTCTCTTTGTAATGGAGACTTCAAAGGCAATTTCGAGAGATTCAGATAAATCCAGATATTACACAAACGGGTTTATAATCAGGGAATAAGGCTTAATGCAATTACACTTTGTGTTCCGCGGTACCACAAAAAGGCTCCTGCATAACATGATTATCTTTAATATGATATTGATGACATTTTTCCAGTGTAGAAAATCCACTGATATCATAAAGGAGTCTGTGGAAGGTTTGATCAAATTTTTATCGTTTCTATCGTTTATCAATATCATGATGACAGAGACCTGTAAAAATGACAGGTTGGGTAAAGTCATCTTTAACTAGTGAGATAGTCAGGCTTCATAAAGATAAGCGGTTAAACGAGTAATTATCACATCAAAGAGACAGGATGGCACACCTGAACACAGGTGTACATACTGACATATTGGCGATGCATCACTGATGAAGTTTACCAATGGGCGACCACAGAATTTCCCCATGACCACTGAGTCAAGCGTGTTATTAGAGCTCACATCTTACAGGCAATTTTCATCTCATTACACGAAAAATGCAAATCAAACACTTTCAACTAAACCGTCTTTGCATGTTTAATTTCATGTACGCATAAGGAATTAGATGCATTGAATGGAAGCATTGACCACTGAATCACTGAGCATTTACAATTGTACATTCGCACACCCGCAAGGAGAACATTTAGCTCAGCACGAAGTCAGTATGAACAAAACATTGTGAACATTTACCATGAACTTGTACAAAAATACCAAATTCACTAAATATTGTCGTTTCGCACTGTATGTCAGTTGACACAAAGATAACCAAGAAACAAAAACTGTGGACAGATTGTGCCAAATGGAGGAGGTAAGAAAAGCGATAAAAATGCAACATTTGTTTAACCTGGGGTAAGTGCTGCATGTACCTCAGGTGTTACAATGACTTGGAAAACGGGCATAGCTTTGATGATTGAGTTGGTTGCACTTGGAAACTTGAGGACAGGTCAGTTTAGTGCCCCCTCTTTATTTTTGAAACTGCTTTGGGATTAATGAAAGACATAGCCTCAGGCATTATCTTGTCTAATGCATTATCTCATGGACAGACATGATGATTTCAAACAAAGAAGCACCTAAAAGGCCAGAATCTATCTCAAGTGAAGAAAATGCTCCTGTGAACCGTGTAAGATAATTGCTTTGAGGTTCCAACGATATTTTTGGGGTCATGTCCAAATGGAGTTTTTGAAACATACGTTTATACCTTTCTCCTGAAATTTACACGTACATTCACACAACGTTAAACATTACATTTTGGCACTCGAAACATGCAAAACACCTCAAAAAACGTTCAAGTGCTCATCATACGGTGCCAAGCAAATATCTACACAAGCTCTTTGCAAGATGTTCCCTTGAAACTTTCTTCGCTCTCAACAAATCATCAACTCCAAAAAAAAAAATACTCAAATCATCAACCAATTCGTCGAAGAAAGTCAGAAAAGCACAATAAAATTTTGAAACGGGGGGAAAAATTCCAAACCAATGTCAATTAAACGTCCGTAGACACTATTTATTTGTTGGGCATGCGTTGGCAATGCTACCTGACACCAGTTTGCATACAATAATCATCGTCCACAAAACCCTTTCAAAAACTTTACGGTCATGGCATGTCAAATAAAATACATGTATGTGTGGGAACAAATCTAAAATTAACGTGTTTATTTACAATGGCGGTCAATATCAGGTTTGTTCGTCCAAAAAGTTAGAAAAAACTACTATATCTATGAAATTGGATGAATTGTATTGGTGAAAACTGTGGTGTGTCCTGGTAAAATACGACCCGACGTCTGTCTGGAAAGGTAAGACGAAGCCAACATGTAGACTATATTTCTGTACAAAAGTCTTAACCCAAAAATACACAAAGAAATCATCAATTCCAGACTGGGGTTTATTGGCTTTGAAAGTAATCTAAGATTGCAATGTTGCTTTTGCTTTAGAAACTTACACTGAAGATAGATTTACTGTACATTGAGAAGTAGCATGTTTGTACTGTTGATGGTGAATAATGTCGGTTGGGTTATTTGCTTGGACATGAGCCTGTCAAGTAAAAGCCTGAGGGTTTCACAATTTTACATTATTAATCGACATGATTCCTTCTGTTGGTGGTTCCCAACAAAATCAACTGTACATCCTATTTCCTTAAAAGTACTTTCAAATCGCAACAAAAGTCAAGTCACATGCAAAAACCGAACAAAGTTGTTGCTTCCGTCAGTGGAAGTTATTATCACTGCAATTTCCTGCTTAACAAAGCATCATGTTTTAATAATTTCCACTTCTTTGCGTTATAATAATATTCGATTTCCAATCGGCTAATTTTACCCGGTGGTGGATTTTTCACATTAACAAAGTTGCAATAAAACGTAGTTAATAAATGCAGGTATCTACGAGACACGCGAGACACCCAATTACGTCCCCCAAATAGTCATTTCCATTTCCGTCTCCCTGACAAAGAAACTAAATGTTGTGACAAAGGAAAGGGATGTCAAAAATGCACAAATCTCAAATTGAATCTTTTACTGGAGGATCCCTTGAACATGATCAAGTATGGGTGTTGACCAGCTCAAGACGTGTTAGTTTGATTACTCAACAACTCATCAAGTAGAACTGACAACACCATCCGAGTTGTAATTAATACAATATGCTACAATCTAATGAGTTTGATCAGGGTCTGGCTTGGTGTTGATTTAGCTTGTTGAGGGACATGATCAAGTGCTCAAATTCAGGACAAGGGCAGGAGCCAATATCAGGCCTGTTCTCTTGTCTGCGTCTTCCTTCAACTTCGCCTTCCTGTTCTGTTCTTTGCTGCACTGCCACTGACGAAGAATCCTTTTGAAGAATGGGCTCACAAGTCACAATTTAGTGAGGGCAATACGACTACTATATGTACATACTGCCATACTACCGACAGCTGTCAAGGTTTGGCCCGTCGGTGAATTGAAAATTGGGATTTCAGTTTTTATTTGTCGAGACATCATAGGAAATATTGTCTGTACATATTGATCCACTACACAAAGCACATACTCTTCCGTACACTTATTTTTATCTTTTTGAGATTAGATCTGGTAATCTGTAAATTGGTGATTGAAATATTCAAAAACACGGCCAAATCCTTCAGTTTCTATCTGATCGGGTCATGGATATTTCGCCATCACATTGTCGGGAATATTATATTTTTGTGTGAAGATTATGAAAAAATGGTTTAAAAATGGATTACTGCTTTCAGGTTAAATACATTGGTAACGATTTATAGTAGATTTCTTTCACATGTACTTTGTGAGTAAAACCGCCATGCTTGGTAACCCTGGATGGATCATATACCCTTCTATTTTAACTATAAATTTTAGATCTATTTTCAGTAGCACAAATAAGACAAAAATGAAAATGAAAATCATATTTTTATACCATAACTGAGACAAAGACTGACGTTACAAATGTTGCAATAAAAGCGATTTAGAGCCCATTTACATCTAGCGTCTGCGACGTCACTCTGAATGGGTTGCAAGGCGATTTCCAAGCCACAGTCGCTGACACTTTGTGTAACAGTACAGGACAGAATTCATACATTTGATTTGGGAGTGATCTCGCAGCGGTGTCGCAAACGCTAGGTGTAAACGGGCCCTTAAGCTGACAATACTAAAAGCCAACTATCTTAATTTTTTTCATATTTCCTTCCAATTTTCAAAATAATAGGTTTTGAAACTCAAAAAATATCCAAAACTTGTCTGTAACATTGCTGGCTGGCAATGTTGAATATGAAAAAAAAAAACGTTGACAGTCTGAATGTGGTTATTTATCGATCTCATTATCAATTAGAACCAAGTCAGATCAATAAAGGAAGAAAAGTTATGAACGATTCAGTTCACTGTGATAATACTTCAATTACAAGGTGAATAAAAGATTAATTGTAAATGACGAAACATCAATACATGATTCATGAACCAAGGCATCGTATCACACACATTATATGCACAATAGGGGAACACCATATATCCAGAATAGAACATGTACGATGTGCAGTATCGGAACTGAGGTTACTGAAGGAAAACCTGGGCCCTTCCTATCACAATTCAATATCAGAACGATTAGTACGCTTAATAAATTTAATTGATTAAATTGGCAAAATTCTCCAAAGCTTAATCATATGCTTCATACAATTTCTACCTTCTAAGTACAATGATCATTCTTTCTAAAATTATTAATCACAATTTAATGACAACTTGTAAAAGTGTAAAGGTCGTAAATCAGCTCTGGTATTTTATTCAATCCTTTATCTCATTAGACGTACATTCAACAACTGTAATGTGCTTAAATGGTTTTCTACAAAGACCAAGTGAGAAACCCATAGTTAACTGACAGTCCTTCTCCACCACACGAATCATTAGCTAACTTATTAATGACCGCAAGGACATATTATTTACACTTCTCTGATAATTCAAGGCAACCCAGTTGTATGTGTCATTTCAACCTTTTTTTTCAATCTTTCACCTGGTGTGATTTATTGAACACGGATGTCACCTTTTGCACATCATGAGACATACTTCACGCAACTTATTAGCCATTCAGACATACTTGTGATAAAGAAAGGTGCCACAAAGTACAAGGGGGAAAGTGGCGTGTTGATATTACAGCACTTCACCTTGTTTACTCTCAACACATAGACGATACTCCGGACCGTTAGCTTAACGTATTGGTCCATTAGATGTAGTGAAGTAATCAAAGATTGGATCAGTTATTGATGAGGTTAACAGATGCATCAGTTTAGTACTTTATTGATCCCACTATGTTTACTTTCCATTGAATAATGTTCAAGGTGATGGTATTGCCACTTCTTTCCATAACGCATTTATCTCAGTCCACAATGTGCGTGGGACTATTCAATTGAATTCATCACCACATTAAGGAGGGAAACAATAAAAGGAGGAGGTGGAACAGAACCTTGCTCAAATACACATCGTTTAATCTGGCCACTGAACCGAATCACTGTATTTGTAACTTTGTGGCCCTAGGGTACCACTACACTATCATAACAAAAAAGGCAAACGGTGATTTCTTTCACTGAATATCCAAAAATGATGGAATATCCCCAGAACGTCAAAGAGGGGAAGGCTGACCCCCAGGACCCGGGGATCTGCATGATGTACGATAGGGACAGCTGGACATGATGGGGGTACCTCCTATTCAATGCAGCAGGTGTCCCCACATTTTATTGTAGCACTGCGCCCCCTTCAACAATTGAGTTGCAGTGAAGAGCTCAAATTTACCAGGGCATGAATGGAACACAAACAACATACACTGCTATTATCAATCGACCCCTCATACCAGTCTAAACTTCTTGAGCATACTGGGCCAGGGTTAGACTTCTGTTTTACGACAGAATTTTTATTACCATTACACATTAGTTAAATACACTAATTTTAAAGGTGTCAGTGATAAAATGATATCAGTTTCAACGAAATATCGTCGTGTCACGTTACCGTCTACTGCTGCATTCCATTCAGGGTAACAGCCACACTATCTAGATATCCAATCTGTACCTCAATATGCATCCAAAGCCACCTACCTAACAACATCTCAGTGACATGTTATTTTCTCAACATAGGTCTGATTATGATAACGATCAACATTTTAGAGGTGACATTATCATTGAACGAAATTCACTTTCCAGAGTAACATCACACCATAACATCCCAGTACAACTGAAAAGCCCCTACTAGGCCCTAGAATTCAACCAGTTTACCTGTGTATATTTCAAATGCTCATTTTCCAGTGGACCAAGCCTACTGTAAGTTACCAGAAATATGATTGATGGAATAAATTATGCAAAAAAAATCTTCTCTCTTTCAGGTTGACAATATCCTAAGTTAAAAAATCATCGAGTGTAATGAGGACCAATTTTTCTTTTTAAAAATTTTAAACATGTCATTTAGAATAAATTGACTTAATTGAGTGTTGAAAATGATTCAAAGGTTCTGACCACACAGAAAGAAGGATAGATCATGACCTTGATCTATTTTGCTATCAACCTCAGAATCTAAGCTGTCATATTGCAAAATAAATGTATATGGTATAATTTGGCTGTCAGCTGCTGTCCATACAACTTATATTATTTGCCATGGATTTTAATTCATATCGAAAGATTGACTGTCACTTCTCAGATGACAGTTAATTCAGACATCATAAGTGGTCCATTATGACATTTTATATCAGCATCCAACCTACGCTTCTTAATTTTCTGAAACGGTGACAATATCTTATTTACTTGACAGGCAGGTGCATGTCAGCACTTACTCTTTACCCTGACTTTTATTGTACAGGTTTGATAAGATTAAAAAGGATGGAAGATTTTATCATCAATGAAAATGTGCAGGCTATTGTATTGTACATAATGGAAATTATGTTTATCCATCACTTCCAATTGAAGTCACACATACGTGTGGCACAACCAAGCTTGTAAAAAGTACTATGAACAGAAACTAACATAATGTATTTGGTGACAAATGACAAGGGTCAGTCAGAAAAGCAAAAACATGTACATAAACATGGTCAGAAATGTGTAATAAACAGCTAGGTTCTGCATAATGTAGGTTTATGATTTACCATGTTTATGCTTGTGTCGGACAGAGTGACAGCCCTAACGCATGATGTTTAATCAGTTCAGCTGCCGTAGCCATCCATCACTCATTCTGCAAAATACTCAAGATGAGATAGTAAAGCCTGGATGGACAGCGGTGCTGCAAAGTCATTTGTCTTATTGGCAGGTTTTGATCAAACCTCATGGGACATGCATTAGAGTTCCAGCAACATATGTGGGTCAAGATCAACCAACTTCAGACAAAGAAAGATCCAGATATAACAAATCTATATGCTTTTCCCCACAAACACGGCATCAGAGTCCGTGCAAAATGTATGAAATACGTGTACGTACGGAAGTTCTGGAAAGCATTTACATTCATGACAAACAACTGAAATTGATGTTTTACGAGAGAATTAGTTCATAAGGTAAAATTTCCAGCAGGTAGCACCAAGATGAACGAAAGGAGTATATTCTTTGGGTAGCAGCTGCCATTGTACGGAGATATGCGGAATATAAACACAACTGTTTCGGGCATTTCCCACATAAATCATGCGAAATATTTAATGTCCTAATAAAGAAAGATTATACACAAATTATCCGGGAAATTCCCTTATTGTCACACTGTCTGACATAGTTTCCATACTGTGACAAAAAGTATTTCTTTTTAAATAGCCATTCCATGATCGGATCGCAATGCATAGTTTGGCAAGATAGATCATTCCCTTGTGATTCACTCCGAGTAAATTCATCACATCCAACATCATCAATTTTTCACTCCAGAAGCCCATAAATTATATACCATACCTGCTTATTTCCGCAACAAAAAGAACAAAGGAAAACCAAGAGAAAAAAGTAAGTTCAATGGGGTGCCAAAGTTTATTTGTTATTAAACGGAATGGTATTCTCTGTCAAATACATGTATATGAGTTATATGCACAAACTTTTTTCGTGATTTTACTTTGTTAATTTGTATGATACCTCACTTAGACAACATTAGAATGGTGATCTGCGCTACGTTTCTCTCAGCTAAAATATGGTTTGCTGATTTTCTTTCAGAAACACTGAATATTAATTTTTTTTCTTTGGTTGGCTCTTTTGGTGTGGAGCGGAGAGAAATAACTGACGAATTTAGTGCCGGCAAAGAAACTGAAAAAATTGCACGTACCCCCACCCCTTGAAGTTTTTACATAAATTGAAATAAATATGAGTGATAATAATTCAAAATGAGTACATCTACTTCAAAGTACATGTATGGTAAGTGGCAAGATACTCAGAAAGATTACTGGGTTGTCTCTGATTAGGACCACATTGTAGTCAGTTTGAGAAACGTGTGCGGTTATAGAACATTTTCAGCAAAACTTTCAACATAGGGAATTTGGGATTTTAGCAGATTTGGAATCAGGATCAAAAGTTGAAAGTTGGTCACCAACACCCCACCCCCTTGCACCGGACATAGCCTGTCATAGGGATTGATTGGCGCGGGACCATTCGGGGGCGTCTCGCTGTCTCTGTGTTTGTCCATTGACTGAATGTTAAATTTATGGTCAGTAAAACTGAGGGAAGGACAATCCGGTCAGTAATTTAGGGACGGTATCTGGTGTGCCGGGTTAAATACGAGCCACATTGGATGAAAGCCCATCTACCTCTTTTCCAACGAATGTTTATTATTCAAGTTCAATCGTTTATTCTAACCACTCAATGCTCTCATAAACGACAGCTATGTAAACCTTCCTCTTTGCATCCATTTGCCAGTAATATCACATCATTATGGCTATTTGTATAGGCATTAGGTGCAGGGAATGCAGAAATAAACATGGGAATTCACTATTAGTTTACCCAACATTATGAATTGCAGACGTTTGAAAGGCGAGATTCTTCTTTTTCATGTATTTATTTGCTGCATATCCAACATTAGAAATGTCTAGTGTTACAAAGTGGTTCACAAACAGACATGCATGACTCATATGTATGGAAATAGTAAGCCTGCAGATACAGAAAGTTCATGTTTCAACTGTCACCTTTTAACTTCTGTTTACCTGTTGCCATTCTTTACACCTCATGGTGAACACTTTTTGGCAGCAAATCATAAAAAACTGTTTATGGTATTCATGGCACTTCACACGGTCCAAGTTTCGTACAATATTGTACGTATCTTGACGTGCAACTATACATTTCTTATAAGTTTAGATTGCTCATGGGAAATATGACACATGTGGGTCTTAACGATGCTTTTTGTAATGTTGCCTTGGATTTAGTGAAGTCTTTGTGGGGCGAGAGCAAGTAAACATCCTCTCGACTTAATTGTACAGCATTTTGTGTCTATCATGTTAGTAACACACAGGCAAACATACCTAAATCATGGCAGTAAATCCCTTAATACACAATGTAAATATCATTTGGAAATTGGATCTAAAGAGAGGCAATTTTGTGCAATATTTAGTGAAGCCTATCCTCTCGAATGGCTAAACTAACACCCCCAAAACTGGTCAGCATCAGGACATGTGCCTATTCGAGAGTCTCCGATAATTACAGTTTAACATGGATCGGTTAGACAAAACATGTCAAATTAAACGTAAATGCCCAGTGCTAATAGACAGCAATCATTGGCAAATATTGCGTAACAAGATGGCCAAATAAGTGGAACTCGATCTGGCACCAAACTTTAGAAATAGAATTGTTTTTGTATCATATCAATAAAAGATCGTATGTTTGCAGAATTCTTATTGTAGGACAAATAAACATGATAAAGTTGACTTACCAACATCTAAAGCACCTGCAGGCAATATCAGGAAGCTAAAGGCTGTCAAAAGTAGCGTCATCGTTGCCAGTAAGTCCATGACACGTCCCGCAGACATTACGCGCGCCCTTCTGTAGAATGTACTCCGTAAACTACCGCAGGCATCTCGTTCCCCACTGGTGGGCAGTGGCTGCAGGACAGTAGAAATCTGTCTGATGCCAGAAGCAATGTTTGTCTCCTGCTTGCAATTGGTGTGATTTTTCCTGCAGCTAATTGTCCTTCTCTTGCCGTTTGAAGAAGTAAAACAACTCTCGTCTTCATTTATGAGTGAAACGTCTACATCGGAGTTCATTCCTGCTCTACTTTCCATATATTAACCCTTTGGCCGCTTTATGCATATATATATGCATCATTTGAAATAGCTCTCAGCTCGTAAATTCAGTACTTCCGTTTTTGTTGTTACACTTTCTTTGAACTGCCCTCCTTGCGCATGCGCCAAAGGAGTACTTGTACTCGATAAAAACT
>JBCAUG010059291.1:0-23199 GCA_038406175.1 Haplosyllis leylae | reverse complement strand
AAACAATAACGGAATATTGAGTGCGCATAACAAAAATGATTTAAATATGACTGGAAAATGTATACCTTGTCAGTTTCTGAAGGAGCTGGACGAGGAGTAGAAGTTAGTTGAGGACTGGAGGGAAAAGACATGGGATTGGTGCTGGAAACTGAGGATGTTTTATGTGGTGTTGGCGTAAATTTAAAGCCAGTTTGGAATGACTGCGGTTTGTTGTCGTACGCAAAGTTTTGCGTGCCGAACCTGAACTGGGGTCTCTGTGAGTACTGGTTTGATGAGTAAGGGGCAAATCCTGCATAACCTGCAGGGTTAGAGTAGGGGGGTGGCTGCGAGAAATAAGAAAATTGTTGAAAATATTGAGGAGGGAGAGTAGCTTGACCACCGAAAGTGGGGGGAGGAACTTGTGGGCCAAGACCAAAAGGCTGTTGCGTGGCATTGGATGAAACACAAGGCTGTTGGCTGGATGAAGGAACAGCTTGTTGTTGTTGTTGCGTACTGGAAACATCAGCCTGTTTTTGCGTAGATTTTGAAATATTTTGTTTACTTGTCGAAACAGATGAAGGCAAAATTTCTTCACGCGGATACAGAGGAATCCCAGAATTTTCGGTGTCACTACCTGATTCCCCTGACACTTCTGTGTCTAAAGCAGCCTGACATTTCATGTTAAGCAACTCAACGTCCGATAACGTTAATTTATCCGGACTGTTTAATAGTTCCCTCGCCAATCGGACATAAGAAGGACGAAATTTGATGTTTGCTGAGATGCAGCGCCTAACAAGGGTGCTAGTTTTCCGAACTCTGTATTCTCGATAAGCTTTTTGGTCTTCACTCGCTAGAGAATGCGTGGGATTTTGAGGAGTAGTGTTCTGACTGGATTGGATGGATTGCATGGAGGATTCAACTACAGACGTATTATTGGTATTAAAAGAAAGGTCGCCAGTCTCCGACGTCTCAATAGCATCTTGCTGCGATTGTTGTGATGTTTGCGTTTCATTTTTAATGGTACCATCTGCAGATCCTATGACGCCCAACCCAATCGAATCTGAATAAATTATTTCAAAGTGTCTAAACTAAATTGTAAAACAGGTAATTGTTTCCATTCTGAAAAAAATTAAGCTGTGAAACAGATGACAATTGTATAAGATAATTTACCTTGGAATCCACTGTCACGTTCTAGAAGTTCCGTGTCGGATTTGTTCTGCGGCTGGTCGAGTTGCTTCTTTTCTGCAGACGTAAGGTCAACAGATTGAGGTTCAGATGGGCTGGTAGTTGCGTTGGTAGTTTCATCTTGGGTATTAACAGCACTAGGATGCATTAAAGTGTCAACAGGAGGCAACGAATCTAAAAACGAGTAAGGTGCGAAGAGGTAAAACCATACGAATATTTTTCACTTTGCGGTTACTTCCATTTGCGAGTGGCTTCGTTTTGCTGACAAATTTCACAAAGATTATAAGTCCCAAAAAAAACATTATTGAATGTCAATATTTTGTCTGCAAGATCTCGACTGTTTTAACTGGAGCATGTGATATAAATTTTGGTATATTTACTCAAATAGAATGAGTAACCGCAAAATAAAAAATTTTCGTGAATGATTTTACCTCTTGTCTCCGCCATGTTTCCTTTGCACACCGACGCTATGCATGACGTCACGGCTTTTCCTTTGCAATGCGGCCTTGACTTTGCGCTAGGTTGCACCTCCTGACAATAGCTTTGTACACACGCGCTGGCGTCTGTCCTGGTTGACGTCATGCATGCCCGAGCCAATGGAGTTTCGAGCTGAAAACTACATTGCAACTTCACAGTGAAGTTTCATGGTTATCATGCGCATTGTAGTCAGATAGGTTCATGTAGGGAAACAAGCGAACCCCGTAAGATGATATTCGTTCGACATCTGCTGTGATGTTTTTTCGTGAATGAAGCTGTAAGAACAGCTTATGGAAGAAGCCTGAAAGTGAAGCCAAGCCTTATTTGGACTATTTATGCCTGCTGTGGCACGAAAATAAAGACTGGAAGGAAAAAGGCATCTTATCCATTGCTCCCGCTGAAGAAGAAAATTTGGATTCGGGGTGTTTACATATCTCACTCCCCGAATTACAGGTAACTTTAATTTTAATTGTTAATAATTTTTAAAGAGGTTAAAATACAGCAGCTTTTATCGACCATTGTTTCATGAATAGTTAGCGTATATGTGGGGTTTTGGGCTTCAAAACACCCGTACACGCATGCCAAATATCGACCCGCATCTATTTGCACATGTGAACCCTGTTTCATCCACCAATACAGAATCATTAGATCACAAATGGGTGTAGTTCTTTGAAAATCACAAGCACGCCGCGCATTATCAATAATTTAAATTACTGTTCAGTTAACTATTTTCAGTTCTCATCATCCATCTTTATTGTTTAAAATATCAACTGAAAATTAAACATTGAAACACTTTTTTAGCCTGTGCTTGTCGCAAACAAAAAGCAAGTGCGCATAATATTTCTGTTACTTCGTTCAGAATTTTCACCAGTTCATTCTAGTTTTCACGATAAGCAAATTTGTCAGATCTGTCAGAAATAAAGTGTATTTTTTTGGAAATATCAAAAAATAAATTTTACAAGTAAAGGTTATCTAGGGTAATCAATCTTAGCTAGAATGTGTGTACTTCATAACATGTTTGATACCTGTAAGAGGAGAGTGTGGAAATTCACTGAAAGATGTGTCAGATCTTCCAGATTTTACAGAATTGCCTATCTTAGAAAACTCAATTATTAAACTTTTGCAAGGAAACGTATTATTGTGGAGGTTGTAATGGGCATTGTGCCACCGGAGCGCATGTTTTTAACTGTCAGCTGCGAACACATTCAGACTATTACAGAGTTAGATAGTTCCCTCACACGCAAGCGTTCAATCTTTCAAGCACACCTTTTTTTGTAATTACCGAGTCCTGACGCTAAAAGATTTTAATGATGCATGTCATAAGTTTGTTTCATGGTTGCAACTGACCATTTGGTGTCAAACACCATGGAAATCCAAAACTGTGATGATTGCGTGTGGACAACACCTTTGCGGCAAGTGGACGTCAACCGCAGTAACTCGTCATTATTACCCTAATCACAAGAATAAAGGTTATGCGACAAACCTCAACAAAAGGTTTTTCGAATGTTTCCTCTATTCCCATGTGGCATACATGTTAAATTGGACAGATATCTATCCTTTAACATTTAAATGAACCTGGTATAACTTGGCAGGCTTTTAAATAGATTAAAAATTTTAAAAGGTTTATAAATCTTATTAACAGCACATAACATTCTTTGTTTTTCACAACTGTTTGACTGTTTATTGCTGATGGCAGAAGAATTACAACTGTAGCATCAACCAAATGGTTTCGGATGAATGGATTCCCAGTTTTGTTAAAAATTCAAATATTGACGAGTGAATAGGTAAACACAGGTGTTACCAATGCGGCACGTGAGAAATTAAGGAAAATACGAATTTTGTTTTACAAGAAAAGGTAAACCGTGTTGTGAAATGGTGATGCTTGCAAGTCAACGCATATCTAAAACGCCCAACGCTTAAAACGGTGTTATACCCCATTCCAAATTATTAATTTCCTTGTCAATTTGCTCTTTATTCAATCGATTTTGTTTCTTATGTCTGTTAGATCAGACCAATGCGTTTACTACATGGAACCAACTTCAAGGCACTGTGAATAGAACTCACCATCTGTTCCATCTGTACAATTCTAATTACATCAGGAAATCCATTTCTAGGGTCAATTTTAATTTATTACACGTTATCGATCAATTAAAAATGCGATATTTTCATTATGAAGTTGTGAGGTTATTGGTAATGCCTCAAATGGCCGAATTGGTTTTTAGCATTTCTATGCTACCCCAGGCTAGGGGAGGCAACGGTGACACACCCTAAAAGAATGCCCCCGATCAGCAACTTGATCCAGTCAGCCGCGTTACGACTTTCAATATCACTATGATTACTCATCACTGTTTCAAAGACGTCCATCCAGCCTGTCATTACAGACTCTACTTTTGAGCTACTTTGCATTTTGTCCAAATTTAGATGGCTGAAGGCTAATAGAAGGGATGAAATTGCCTGAAAGATGAGCCCACTAACAAGACGGTCTTTGTCGAGGTGTGCCTTAATTATACTTGAATTGCACTGGGTTATCTGCAACTCAGTTCTGTCAACATAACGAGTATCAATTCAGCGTACGTGAAGCCCACCGCAAAAGGGGAAATGCTTCGATTAATGGTAAACATTTGCCTTTCAAATTGACATGAGCAACTTCACATTAACGAAGCTCTCGGAAAGGCAGCATAATGTGTAATATTAGTTGATTTTCAATCATAACTTGCAGTGTCAAATTTCACTTTCTCAATGTTTCATAGATGGTTCGTCGATTTCAACTGATTTGCGTTAGTGTAATTAAAAAGAAAAGGGTACATAATTTTGAGTTGTTTCAGTAACAACTGTTTGTGTATGACATTTGATTGTAAATTTATGGACATTTCAAACTTTACAATATCCAGGATGCATGGTCATTCAGACAAAATTGCAATGCCACCCGATCTAATCCTTCTGTTCAATTCACTGTATCCCAGGAATTGCAAAATGAAATTTTTTCTATCAATCTTCATCAGGTTTTGTGACGAGATAATGAAAGAAAACATTTGCTTTCCAACAAGGATGACTCTGGATCAGTACAATTTCTTTAGGGTGAGAGAGCATCATGTTCCCGGGAGTGACGTTAGTCAATGGTGTGGTACGAACTCGTTGTCTCTCTTGAAAAGCAGACTTAGCGATTCTTACTTCTTTGGGAAGAACTTGACATTTATTGACTTGAATTACTATCATCCTATCGGTCTACAGACATGCGTTCGTGCAAATGTCAGTGCTTCATTAATAAATCAAACTAATCAAACAAAATGTTTCCAGGATTAATCATTTTGTACAATTTGCACTGCGAAGATCTCATCATGGCAGTTCAGTCATCATCATGAATCTCAATCAAAAGTTTGTTTGCAAGTAGATTTAATGAAAATAAGCGTATACAAAACTCCTGTTTGCACAAAAAGAAAAGTTTTTGCTGAAACAAGGGAAACAAATCAAATTACCAAAATGGATCTTAAAAGGATTTTTTCCCTATTTGTCAAGAAATAAATGTCCTTGTTTGTGATAAATTGCACTGTAAAACACAGTAGTAAATTTCAAAGAAAACTATCAAGACCTAAGGTAAGGAAGTTATGCATTTGGTTTGAGTTTAAATATCAATGTTAAATTGTACTGCGTTTTAAAAATTAACTTCGTAGTTGGTGAGCTTGATTGAGAACCTAACTTTTGCTGTCTCAGAATGAAGCTAAGTAAAGGAGTTTTTTTCGAATGCCTGAATGTACCATTTTGGTATCTGTGGCCACTTTAGTCACACGTCTATTGGTCATTTTTACTTTTTTACTTGCCAATACTTTTCATATCATCAACAATCATTAAACCAGCAGATTGGTATCGCAATTATAAAAATATAGTTCCAAATGGCAGAATGTCTGCATTTGGCAGTTCCTGTGCCTGGTGGCGCGCACCGACAAGCTTATGATAGCTGTACTGCTCACATGCTTGACACAATTTTTTTTCCCGAATTCAGCACACTTGCATAATAAAATGCGAATTTCAAAGTGATTGTCACTTTATCTCACCATACTTAATGTAAAGGATAGTTTATGATGTAACCCGAGGCGATTACTTATTCAAATTACAAGCGTTTAATTGTCTTGAGCCAGCAGCAAAACAAAGAAACGACAGTATGTCTGTTTTAAATTTTCTATCTTGTGAAAGTAGGGTTTCGGTATCAAATACATAGGGAATTTCAAGTGAATATTTAATTACATGAAAAAAGGTATTTTGTTACCATAATTGACCTGAGAAAATTCGCGACTCCAACCGAACACGAGATGGGCGTCTTTGGCTGAAATGTTCAATACAGGTAATCATTTCAACATACTTAACAGTAAATTTCATTCAGTAAATGAAAAAGTCCATGAGGAAAACAAACACTTATTTTGTAAAGAGTGTTTTACAATAACAATGTTTGAATATTTCATGACAAAGCTAATATGTCTATTACTGGCCCATTACTGTGACATGCAATGTTTGTGAGACAGAAATCACACCCAATCAAATTCCAATAAAATAGAGCTAACACACATCCGGCAATTATTACACTTATCATCATTAAGCTTCCTGCCATTGACTTGGGTTTGGCTCATGAATGAAATAAAATTGCTGGAAATAAATACAAAATAATAGTTGGCAATTATTTTGGCACCGAAATCATTGATGCTGGCGTTTCCAGTCACACCAGAATTAATCGTAAAATTTCTGTCAGATTTCCTTTTCTTTTTGACATAGGCATTTGCTATCAGTAAATCTGTTCAGTATTTCATTTTTGCAGTACCCTTGGAAACGTAATGAACAAATTAGAACATAAATGTATGAATTTCTAACTTTTTGACAGTCTTTGCTGATTGTCTGATACAGTTTTTGCGTGTCAGCTTGAAAATTGTGCAATTTTCCATTTCCACATTGAACGGCATTATTTGAAGATCTAATTGCTTTAATGAAGTCATGTAAGCATTTGCTTTAGTGTAAAGTCATTTGGGAAGGTCATTGTTACACTAGAAGCGGTGAAATGTAAAATGACGCACGGCCATCTGTCAGTTAGATTCCCTGGCACAGAGGTTTGAGTACAGGTATTGCTCCAGTGGTGCGAGCGAAGCTGGCTGCGCGGCCTACCGGGTTCAGTCCCTTGAGTAGAGGACCCTGTATGATCCCAGACATTCGGAAACATCATCCCTGAAAGACTCATCCTTAGTTTCCATAAAATGTTCAATTCAACCCTTCTCATTGTGGCGCAAGTTGATTTTGTCTTCCCATAATCATTTCAGCGTTATGCACGTAGCACCTCTGATACTAAATATTACTGTCTACAATTATTGCTGCGAAATCAAAGTCTATTGTTCGGCGACTTTTGTCAAATAGATTAATGAGTTCAGATGACGTGCATATTCTTCTACTCCCTCTGTGCTCCAAAGAGATAAAATTGTGGAGGGACAAAAAATGGAAGAATATACAAAAGCAGCACAGAAAACGAATAAATAATGATACAATTTTTAAGTTTAATTGAAAAGAAATGGAAACGTGTTTGGTAGAGCTTCTTTAGACTGTCCAGAATGTGTTACATACTGCGCAAGAAGTACTCATGCGCCGGTAGTTCGGCGAAGATAATAATTACTCCATGGACTTCCGTGTGTTTAACTATTGACGGATATATTGATCCGTTGCGACCATTCAAAGAAATTTGATTCTGCTTGAAATGTGGCATTGATGGAAATGAGTTGGTGTGAATTGTGAGGAAACGCGTATGGTTGTGCGGATCAGCTTACACGATGGGATGATGCAGGCCTTATCTGCTTGTCCAGCCCTCCTCAGGGATACTAGCCTCCCTTGGGCAATGTCCACCAGAATTATGTTTAATCAACTTCACTGCCAGTCCAATGTTGTCACCGTTTAGCTTTTTTCTTTTAACAATAAAATTAATTTCTGAATCGGTGCACGGATGTCAGCTATTTTAAAGTTCTGCATGCAACATTAAAAACCTCCACTCTGTAAATATTTCGATAAATGCATCAATCAAGCTACAACAGTTTAGGCCTTTCTCGTAAAAATGTAGTTTCGACTCGACTGATTGTCACACACCTAGGTGAGTCATAATAAGTAACAAAAATGGTGCTCATATGAATGACTGCCTCTACAAAAGTTACGTGTTCTCAAAAATGTAGTCTCTGTCGTGAGAGTATAATTATCGGACCCTTTACTGCGATGTTCTCTGTGGCGACGCTACGATGGGGCTCGTGAAGCTGTCTCGGAGCTGCGCGTCGTGTCCAAATCCTCACGCGCGTTCCTCAACCACTCTATGACTCACCAAGCACTTTTCTGAGGCTTCTTGGCGTCAGTTCCATCAACTGTCTGCAGGCATCTAGATTAACTCTAATTTGAGAACAGGTAATTTGAAATCAGGTTCAGGGACCTGGTTTATAATGGGGTTGCACCTGTAAAATTAATCAAAATGATACCTGTCAAGAGCCACCGGTCACTTCAGATCCGATTGGAACTGTAGCATTTCAATATTGGGAGAGGAAATAAAATAGAATAGTCATATTAATCTTCAAGGATATTGATGAAGTTTTAAAACTGAAAAGGCCACTCTTCAAAATATGTTCGTTTCAAATAAATGTCCAAACTACTTGAAAAATGCAACGAAACACAAAGAAATAAACCAAACTGATTGAAAATAATGCGAATAATGTATTTTCCAGCATGTCCATTTAATTTGTACTGTAATTTGCTTCCAAAAAGATTCGTGTAAGAAACGATCATTTGTACAATTAATAAAATAAATAATTCATGAACGGTCATCTGTCTATATCACTTTGTTAAACCACAGGGTTCTGCTTGTTAGTTAATATGAAAAACCTAAATCCGTGGAGACTCACGAAACCAAGAGTTTGCATCAGCTATTTCAATAAACTAATTAAAAATGAGTCAAAATTGGTCAAACATGCTTCGGGCAAAAGATGAAGATCAAGATGATCCATATGCGTTGCATATTCATTCTACTTCTTTTCCGGCACTAGAACATGGAAATTATGCACATAGCAAATCGCATGTAATCTTTATGAGTACTTTCAATATTTGGGTGTGCACAGCAGTATCATGCTGTGCAAATGCACAATTGTTTCCACTGGGATGGATGGAGCGGAAATGATCCGACTTGGTCGTGTGGATGTGTGGCTTTTGTCTCTTGTCCAAGGACAATGGGGGAGACCCAGGCCTCCGCTCACACATGCCTGCAGCCAAATCTAAATTGAAAATCGTCATCATGCAGATTTGCCAACAATTTGGGCAATTAAATCGCTAAGCTCGATTTTTTATTCAATGTGATATAAATTGACTGGTGTGGCAAACAGCTGCAGTGTCTGCTACACAAGCAAGCTCAGTTATGCAGTCGCTGTTTGAGGGCGATTTCAATTCCAAATTGCAAATATCTGCAGTTTTATGACAAAACATTTCTTGCGGTTGTATTTCCTATGCCTATGCGTCGAACAAATCATGTACCAAATTCGGAAATGCTGAAAAACAATTGTTAAAAGAAAGTCCTCCTACCTGACCGCAAGAGGCGTACCGCCCGCAGTGTATCCTGCCTGTTGCCTGTGCTGTCTGGGGGGTGGGGGGTGGGAGGGGGTACCCTGTCCTGGTCCTGGCCAGGGGAGGGGGAGGTACCCTGTCTTGGCTGGAGGATTGGGGAGGGTGAGAGGTACACCCTGTCCTAGTCCTGGCAGGTGGAGGGGCACCTGACTGGGGTACCCTACCCCACCCTGGGAAAGGACTGGGGCCAGTAAATGGGGTACCCTCTTCCCCTGGAAAGGACCTGGGACCAGAGACCAGGGAAGTCACCTGAGACCAGAGGTCATGGGGTGTAACCCCCCCCCCCCCCGGTGAACAAGCTGAAAACATTACCTTCCCGTCGTAATAGGATCGGGAAAAAATTCAGCAATTAGGAAACCATTAATTGGTGTGCTTTGAAAGGCTGAGCTTGTAATCATTGTAAAGTGTCCATTTCCATATATTTTTGCGGCATGTCGTCTGAACACCGCAGCGTTGTGAGAACAAGCAACCAGGGAAGTCAGAGAGATGGCCATAAAACAAGGTCATTGTAGAAAACTTTGCTGGTGATGACCTGTCTCATAACAGTTGAATGATGGTGACAGACAGGGTTTGGTGGATTTAGTGCTTAGTAGAGAACTATCTAAGGAGATGTATCTGTCTTGCTTCCCATATCTTTCCTGACCAGATGTTTATCTCCTTGCAGACCACACAAATGTGCTCAATATCACCTCGTACTTTGTGTCACTGCAAATTTATAGCCGGGTCGGGCATCATTAAGAAGATCCCAAAGTGATCTTAGAGCTTAGTGTTACGATCTGCTTAAACGATGGCAATTGATCATTTGACACATTTGTCTTGTACATAAGAAAAGACCATGAAAATGTTTGATTGCTTCTATCCAGTAAATCTGTGAACTGTATTGTTGAGTCTCACAAACAGATAGGCCTGGAAGAACAAATCGTTGATGAACTTATTTGGTCGATATAACGTGAAATATATACATAGGGTCCCGCTTCATTAAGTTCGGTTCCCACGAGCACCTGACTAACGAGTAGATTTCTTTGCATTAAAATCATTGACAGATATGATCAAAGGTTTGGTTATGATGACCACCCAGTTGAAACGAAAAGTTTCTTTTACATCTTTTTGTTCGTTCTCAAAGGAACCTAGTGTATGCTCTGTATGCTTCAGGGGGTACAGGAATCAAAAATATATTTGAATGACTAAGAAGAGTTCATACGACCAATTATTTTTCATTTCTTAATGCTGTATGACACATCGGTACATCGTCATCCTATTTGATTTCAAAGTTATAGGTGTATTTTGGAATCTTCAAAGGGGTTACTCATACATTATGCAAGGAACCCCATTCCCGCTTCTAATGCTACAATGATATGACCTTGAATTGTGTACAAACGTGGAAAGCTTTTTTCAGCGAGTTTTCGGATAGTTGAGTGTGAAGTTCACTCGGTGCTGCTGTTTCTTGCGACAGACGCAGGATGAGTTCCATTTCAGTTCTGCTTGTCTTGTACACACACAGTATTACAACAATGGTGGAGAATTTATTCTGTGAAGCTGAAAAGAAGCTTTGAGGGCGGCAGCAGCCGCTTCATCCCCAAGGCCCTTTGTTCCCTCAGATCTGCAGCATCCACCATTCCCATTAATCAACCTGCGACGTCCTATGTTTTCATCACAGACAAGTGAATGTTCCACGTGGGAATGAGTGGGATCAGTAAAGATCAAAATTGTATAATATTTGATTCTATGATTCCAACTTATTTAGCACAACTATGAGAGCACACAACAAATTTCCGGCACCTTCTGCACATAGGATTTGCATTAAACAGCATGTCCTTGGCGAGAAATGAATTTTAATCACAAGACAGTTTATGATGAGTCATTCTATAATTGGTCACACGCTGTCAGTGACTATATTCACCAATATTTGCTCTCTCATTAGCATTTTAGTGGATCTCGCTAAATTAATCTGTCCCCTCGGGCTTAATATTCCCCAGTGCCTTTATCAGTTTTTGCCTAGCTGACTATTTTTTGCTTGCTACAGTGAAAAGATAAATTTGTCCAAAATTAGTAATATTCAGTGACACAATAACTGATAAAGACAATGTTATGAACTTCACCTGTAATCCGCTGAATAATTAGTTTTGTAGTAAACTCTGCCCATAGACTTCAGTGCAGTTTACAAGGGTCTCGGTCCACCAATTTTGAAGCTGGTTTATATCATTTCAAGAAACACAGGAGCATGGTCATCTGTGATTAAATGACGCAAACCAGATAGTTTGTACTCTGTAACAAACCATAGGTTAACATCAAATTATCTGACTTTAAGGTTTGTCTGGAAACACCTTCTGTATGTGTGTCAGAATATTATTTTTCCACAACAGTCTCCGCAGTATATTCTCTCGCAAATTGTCTAGACATCGATTTGGCCATGTGTTGAGTTCACACTGGTGAAATGTGATATCGTACTTGGTGGCGATTCAATTCCCCATGCTAAGTTGAGTTTTGGGAGACCTATTGATTACATGCCAAGACCTTTTTTTGTTTTATGAAATGTGTAATATTGGCATTTTGTGAAACAAGAGAAGTAACGTTCCAGGTGCTATTGATGGTTATAATGGTGATTTACTGATAATGAAAGCAAATTGAATTGACTAAAAACGTTCAATACAACAAACAGTGGCCAAAATTGGTCAAGGAAATGAAGGACCAAGCACATTTCTGATCAGTCGATCAAACTATTTCCCAAGGCCTTCGATGTGATTAGTTTCGTTACATAACTTACAGCCTCCTGAGATGAAACCTGTCTTTGTCCCATCTAAATTAAAATCAATGCTCTCATTTTGAACATTAATTATTTGTGAAAGGAAAACAAAAGTGTCTGCAATCTCCGATCGTGGTGTATTGGGAGCTTCTAGAAGCTGGACTTTTGGTCAAATAGAGAAAGACTTATTTTCGGACCCAGGCAACTGGAATTAAAGTTTAGGCAAGCAGAAGATGCATGCATCAGCAATTCAGTTTTGTGTATCTTTAATTAAGACTAATGCCAGAGGGTGCAAAGACCAGCTGTCACACTATGGGCAGCTTCTCTATTAATCCCTTTCTACATCTAAATTACTCTTTTAAAATGGACTACCCATGTTTGTTCTTGCCAGCTTTTTCTTAATAGAAACCTACATGTATTTTGTATCCCGAATCAGATAGCACAGGGAAGGGAAATATATCTCAAATGGGAGATTACGACAGGTGAGCTGAGTAATGTTCGGCTGCATCATTCAACAGTATTTAATAAACAATTATTTTTCCCTAAAACAAACTATAAAATATCAAAACTTCAAAATTATCGAGAAACACGTTGGCGATCACACATCATTGACAGATTCCTTAATGACCACGGAAAGTATCACTTTTAAAAATAAGGACAATTACGAAGTAATTTCTCGTTCTGCCTGTAATACATTATAAAATTACAATGAAGCCACCTGAAAATGTTAATTAATATCCATATTGCTATTGTTAAGAAAAACACTGTTAGCATTCCAAGCCATTGCTAAGAGAACACTTCAAGATTAAACACTGACGCCTTCTTTTCGAGAAGAAAAGGGTCCTATTCAACATTTGTTAATGAAGGCATCCATATTTGCACGTACCGATAAGCACACTCAAGGCCCAGGGGCAGGGGCCGCTCGCCATCCAGAAGGCTGCGGATCAAATCTTGCCTAAGGAGGTCGATCCCTTTGAAGGCAGACCAAATGCACATGGCAGTCTCCCTACTGCAGACTGA
Organism: Haplosyllis leylae; assembly: GCA_038406175.1. NCBI lineage: Eukaryota > Metazoa > Annelida > Polychaeta > Phyllodocida > Syllidae > Haplosyllis > Haplosyllis leylae. The sequence goes on along the minus strand of JBCAUG010059291.1, from coordinate 10,175 downwards.
ACAAAAGCACAAAAAAGTCTTTGAACCAAACACATTCTTAAACAGTTATGTCATCTGTCACCAGATCGTCTCAGTCACTCTTTGCTACCAATATCTGTTCAGGGACTCTTTTGTTAACGCGAATCATAGTGTCAAAGGATACTGTCTGTCTAATGGGCGGTTGGAAAATAAATAAAGAGAAATATATCATCTCCTAGAAAAAGAAAGGTCTTATTATTAGTGGCCTTGTTCTCGTCTGCCTGCTTCCCCTCTCAGCTACATTACGAGACCTGCAACATACTAATGTGTGGGTTAAGACTTCAGGTTCTTCAACTGTCACAAGCATCTGTAGCCATTAACTCGTACTGGTGTCATTAACATAAGCGATAATTTCTTTCATTTGGGTTGATGGTAATTAAGTGTGAATCATAATAAATTGATTTCTGTGTGTAAGATAATCTTCGAACAGATCTTTTAAATCTTTTATACCCTGAGTGCAGCATGTGTTTCGGATCTTTTTCCAGAGGGATGAAACATCAAACCGCATCATTGTTTAACGCGATTCCGATCAATTTTTAAACTGCAAAACTACCAAACGGAGCTTTCACCATGCACCAAACGGAGCTTTCACCATGAACATTTTGAAATATGCAAAGTTTAACAATCAAAATGTACTTTTATGTTTAGATGTCGTCAGCCGAAGGAAGATGTGGATCAAAAACGCGGAGGAATCTGTACCAGCAGGAAGGAAACAAATTTGAAGTCATGACATAGATTACCGACATGACGTGACTCCTGCCCCGCAGCATGTTGGCACTGTCGCTAACCACCCTAGTAGTGCTTCTCAGCTCCTGGGTTGGTTCAGCATACCATGACAGTGCCTCATGGAGTGGCCGCTTTCACCTACAACCGCCCTCCCTGAGGCACCAGCGCCATGTTCAGCAGCCCCGTGGACGCAGCAGACAAGAAAGACCTCGCAAGCTTCTGTCCGAGTGTCCCTCAGGATGCGTGCTCAAAGTGCTGAACATCCACGAGGTACGTGCCACCTTCCAAGACCTGCTGGAAGAACCCGACACATCCATTGTCTTCTTCAAACTCCACTTCCCTGGCCAAAATTTAACCCTAATGGATGACCATCCCTACATGGGGAACTTCTTCCGAGCATCCGAATGGGTCTGGGCGTCAGAACGAATCGGTCGGAAGGTTCTCAGTTTACCACTTGATGCAGATGTCCTTTCCCTTTACATACTTGATGCCCGCAAGAAACTCATCAATTTGTATGTGTCTCCTATTCCATACGATTGCCTACTTATGCAGTCCCCATACTGTCGGTTGCTGTCTGTACGTCAACTTCTAGTGCTCAACATCACTTACGCCGAACAACACAAACATCGGCGTGACTTTGTGTGTACTCGAACTGTGAATAAAACTGGTGAAAGCAAAAATGTCAATGTTCTGTCTGAATACATGTACCATTGTTGCGACACTGCTGAATTTCGCTCCGGCGACCATACGTGTAGAACTCACGCCATTTATCAGAAGGAAATCTCAGGAGTACTCATTGTCATAAACATCATCGCACTGCTCTTCACCCTGTTCAGTCCCATCCTCATTGTGAAAGTCAAGACGGTGCTTAAATTTGACAATGTCACAAAATTCTTCCGGGCGTCACTCAAACATGGAATAACAGGGCAACGCAATTATGTTATCAGAATCTCTTCCAGACAGCTCATAAACCTTTCGGATCCAAAACCATTCTCAGTGCCAAGATTTCTCTTCAGATTACTGTTTCACTGTTACGGAGAAGGCCGATGTTGTATACATTGGTGGGGAGAATGGTCTCACCAGCCATCGGTTTGTCACAAAGAATCCCAGTGCCAAAAATGTTGGTTTTGCTTCTTCAGGATTTCCGCAGTTACAATTGTGTACCCAGTTATTCTCTACTTTGCCATTCTCTTGTACGCACCAAAATTAGCATTGTATGCTTCCATCATAGAATTCGCCAATTCCTTGGAGGACAGCGCGCCAGTTGATCTTCATTTAAATTTGGTCGGATGGTCACTATTACCCATGTACACTCCAGCTCTATCGATATGGATTTTGTTCTCCTTTGTAGCATTTGTTTACACGATACTGCTCTTGTCATGGCCAAATAACCCATTAGAAAGGTGCTTACTCCAGCTACCAAAAGATGCCAAACGAGCTTATGAACAACCAACAATGCTGTACGACCATATGACAAGAAGTTACAAAAGAGTCATGCATAAACTAGCTTATGGCGACTTCCCAACAAAACGTCATTTCTTTCGAATCAAGTGGATTCCTTGGGGAATTCGACGAGCTTTCCATTTCACGAGAAGATTTTTGTTTCAAATCCCAGTTGTAAACGTTTGTTTTTCACTCTCTGTGTTTGATAACAAGCTTTTTCAACTGAAGGCAGGCCAGGACGACGAGGAACCAGCAGATCACGATGAAACCAAGAAAAAGACCGATTGCACTTTTCCAACATACAGAACTGTGTGCAAGGGAATCTGCTCGTTTTTCATCTGGTGTGGTTTTGCCTTTGTGTTAGCTGGTTACTGCACGATGGTTTTTGTTATGACTGAATTTCTGCTCAATGTGGTCTTCTTCACATTCCTCGGTGCCATCCTTCACGCTGCTACAGTTCTGCCATGGATCGCGTTCAGTGCAATCATTATTTTTTATGCCGATGACACACTGGCAATAATCAACCGAGAACACAGAGACATATTGAAACTCATCGACGAAAATTCCCCAAGAATATCTGCCGTTGAAGACACAGAGAATGTGTTTAGAGACAGAAATATCCAAATTTTACGGACTCACAATTTAGGCGCTGTTAAATTCATTGATGGTGACAATACTGAATACGTTTCCAAGGAATTATATTACAATGTTTGTACAGATTTGAAGTGTGGATGGACGCGTTCATTGCGACGGCTAATATTTCGAATGACATACGTTGTGTTGTTTGTATTATTCTTGTTTTTGTCCGCGTCATTAATGGGATCTCTCACAGGTAGTGGTTTGTTAACATTTGCAGCAACTCTTGCGTCCTTAATTCCAAAACTAGTGGAATCATACAGGGATTCGAAGCCAGAAAAACGAGACGCCAAACGTTCCTTGTGGGCGAAGATAATGCCCGATATCCTTGACAGGCACATCAGAGTTGACAGAACTCAATGCATAGATCCGGCTGAAGAAGACCTGTCTACTTACGACGTGCGTCCAGTTGGATCGCTTGATATGGATATCCCAAGAATGCAGATAGCCCATGGTTTACACCTCTGGAAATTTCCATGGATAGTATCAGCCGACCAGCAAACCCAGTCCCACGAAGGCTTCATCATAGCCTTGGCTAATAAGTTAGCAGCTGCAGCATTCCTCAGCAAACTTGTTACTCGAGCGTACTCTCCAGATCTTGAGGACGAGGGTGTTCTGCGTCTGTGGTGTCTACTCGTTGAAAACTGTATCCTTGAGGGTTCAGCCACAGCAAGTAGTATCAACGGAGTCCCAGTAGAATCCATCCGACTTTTTCCTCGAGATGTACAACCGCTAGTTTCCCCGTTCAATACCGGTTCCACTGTCGACGCTGTCGTTGACAGCATCAACCGTGAACTCTATGGTCCATTCACCAAGGGCGTTCTTGTAACCATTAGCAATACTACCTTAGCAATATGTAAAATGGACAATACCATATTTGCCTTCAATTCGAGTTGCCATGGGGATCAAGTAACTGATTTATTTGGTGCTGTTCTCATAGCAACAGAGTTCAATACACAAAATCTTCAATCCACCATAAAGTTCATAGTTGATCCCTATGCCCCCGATGCAGTGCCCGTATACAGCATTGTTCCTATCGAGGGTTTTGTATTCCGATCAGCAGAAATAATGCAGTATGATTTACCTATGGAATTATGACGCGTCTTTTTCAACTAAAACTAAATCAACACTAAACTACCTTGAATTGTCACCAAAGTATAGAGTCACAAAGTTAAATTTGCACTTTCGGTATCAGGCGGAACTTACATGTACTGAAACCAAGAAATCTGAAGATTTCCAGAAAGCATACAGATTTTTATGTATTGGTTCAGGTTGTGTTGAGCATAATATACGAAATAGTATTTGTAAGTATAAATAAGTGATTTTTGTAATATTAAAACAAATATATTTTATATTTATGTATCACGTGTTGCTACTCAGCCCATTACATTGGCAGATCCCAATCTATATTTGTACGTGAACAATTTGTAATTGTATGTATGCATGGCAATCGGATTGTTTTATTTAAATCAGGTTAGTATTGAGTACATTGCGTCGCGGTGGTGTTAACTCCCAAGAATGTCTAGTCCTGTCAGTGGCGTGCAGTTTTATAAGTTCTGTTAAGTTTTGTCACATTTCTGTTTTGTAGTTGCAGGGCATTTGTTTCAGTGCAATAAATTGTAAATGTTTTGCAGTTTGTAATTCACCGTTAAGTCACACAGTGTGGTCTAATTTTGAATGTAGTCCTGAATCATAATTATCAGTGCTGATTTAGCCCCAACTAGTGACGTTTTGTCTTTAAGATGTTATTGGACTTGTTAGAAGGCCCCACATTTTCACCACAAGCACACTTCGAAAAACATTTCAGGTCTATCGAGAGATTTGAACATGTTCTGAAATTGATCGTTTACGGATCTCGACTGTTTAAAATGGACGCGTGAAATGCGTTGAAAAAAATGTGTTTTGAAACGAAAATACCGACATGGCCCGACGATGAAGATCTCTTGATAAGCCTGAAATCAAGTGTCAGTACGTTTACAGACATTACTTCAGGACAATGTACAGCCTTTTAAATTTTACTGGTATGTTTTTAAGTATACAATCATTAGAATGAGTAATCCCTTAATGTAAATGGTATCTAATATTGTGTGAACTGTATACCAAGGTTATGTCGCTACATTTCATTTTCAAAATATGTGTTTTAAAATTATAGGTTAAAGTTACATTTTTATGATCACACGTTGACACATACGAAGAAATACTAAGAATTAACTGACATGGCTAATGATAATAATTCTACACAGTACGGAATGCCTGAAGGATGCTTGAATGTAGTCTCTAATGAGCTTCCCACATTTTACACATATTTCGTGCCTTTCAGATTGACATATCTCAGAGAGCAGCTTCATTTAGGTTTTAATTAAATGTGGAGTATTCAAAATAATCCGTCGTATTTTTGTCAATCCAAATTTTCTTCATCGTTTACAAAAGTAAAAATTGGCACTGGCAAAACATCTTGAGAATAATCTTGCATAGAACCTATCAGAAAAGACCTGTGAAAATATAGTTTCCAGCGATGAATTCCTAATTTGAAAAGCTTGTTCTTAAGAAAAATTATAATATTTGCAGTTCTGAGTCGATCACGTGTAACGTTTATTATGAGCTTGGAAATTAGTCAAATACAACGACATGTTGTGTGTGATTGGAACAGAGGAAGCAATCTTCAGACATATTGGTGGCAATTTTAGCCCCACGAAACTATCCACAGTATGTTGCCAGTGTTCAAAAACGATGAATAAAAAGAACAATTGACAGTAATTCAGAAGTAGATTTCCAAGCACAGCAAACAGGTGTCTAACCAGTACTACGTATGTATACTTTGTGTACGTTGTATATCGACAGTAGGTGGTACCTGATGATATTTTTGTAATTAAGACATTGCATTGAACTGACATAATATTTCAAGTGCTATTCAGACATACTTGAACTTGTGGAGGCTTGTATAGATTTACAGCTGCGACTACTTGAAAAAAAAGATACAGAAAATAAAAAAATTAATTCCATGAATTTTGTACAGAATTTTACAATAAACTAGTCAGTCGCTTAGTGGTTTCTCCTGTCTTTTCTATTACTTTACAAACTTCAAGGGAAGTTTCCTGACCAGGAGCCTTTCCACACGACACAAAGCTCATCACAAGAGAAATTCTGATACTAACTTCAAAAAATAGCCCTGTGACGGGCTGAGGTGGTTAGTTAAAAAGATGTCAAAATTTCAAAAAAAGATGTCAAATTGTCAAAAAGATGTCAAGTTGTCAAAAAGATGTCAAATGTCAAAAAGTCAAACATGTGGACTATGGATGAGGTTCACAAAAAGAAAAATAAATTGACATAATGAGGTTCATACATATTGACGTCAACTTTGACTTGTACTTGCTATCGTTTTTAGCTCAATAGACAACTAGATGTATGGTTAGATAACTAGTCAGATATGTAGCTAGATAGCTAGAGATCGATAAAAAAAGAAAAAAAATTTTGGTCTGAATTTGTATTAAGCTAAATCTGGTGTTATCTCATTTTTTGGGGAAGGGGGGGGCGTCTGGTGTCAAAAAATCAAAGTTGCTTAGAACGGCCAGAAATACGTTGTAGTTTTAGAATTTTTGAAATCTGATGAAATTTTCAAAATTTCATGAGTGGCAACAAGCAAACAACCCAACAAACAACCAACGAACCAACCATGCGTACTAACACACAGACACTATAGTGACCAGATAAGTCGCTTCGCTCGTTGAGGCGGCATGACTAAAAACTCTGCAAATGAATATGGATGGGTAATTGTTGTAGAAAGGGCAATGTTAAAATTTAAAAGCTTTTTTAAGACACTGTTTCATCACTGTCTTACGAACTGATTACACATACAACGAAACTATTATGTTCAATACAACTACATGTACTTTATTTTACAGAACGTTGTGTGTATTACCACATGCTACAGCACATTTACAGGCAAACAACGTTTCAGAAGCCTAGCAGAGCTAGTTATCATTATCAAACATTCTCGCACTCAAAACTGTTGTCTTGTGACATACACAATTCTCCTTAAAAATAATTCCACATTCGAAATAAAACGTTTCAATATCATCCTGTGGAATGATAAGGATTAAAGCACCAATTGAAATAAACAAGTGTAATAAAATGCAATAACATGACTGCAATAATGTTGTTAACCAGATAATTAAATAGTATTTCTAATACTTAAACATCTTTCGCTACAGAGGGAAAAAACCAGGAACAAGGATTTGTAATTTGCATTTGGAAGCCTACCAATCTGAATCACACGTCTTTATTACTGCCTTTAGTGATATGAATTTTGTTGTAATCGTAATAGCATAATCAGTATTTTCCCTTAAAAATGGCACTAAGCAACCAGCAATACTGGCTGTCGTTCTGATGCGGTTCCTTTTGAGCGAAAACTTTCTGATTCTTCACAAAACAAATAATCTAATTTTTTAGGGTACAAATGAAAAAATTATAGCCTTTTTGCTTAATTATTGCTCCTTGCAGGCTAACCCTACAAAATCCTACTGTAGTCCTTAAGCAAAGTCAGAATTGTGCTATGGTTCTTCATATTACAAATATAGAAACTCAAAAAAAGTTGATTTCATATAAATTTCTAGAAATCCCTACTGATGATGCTTCACGTTTTCAGTTACTGAGGTACTTGTGTAGAAACACAATCACACAAATTGTAATATATATAATATCGAACTCAAAAGTTTACTAACTGTCCTTACATATTCATGTTCTAAACAACACAACATCCAAATGGCTATAAAATATATGTATCATATTGTTGTCCAAGAAAGCCAACGATGAGTTGTATGTAATCTTTTGTGGCAACTTGCGAAGTTTAACATTTTGCTATTCTCGGGTTACTCCTACCAAAACTTCACCACTGGTAAAGAATTTTATACCAACACAATTTACTTGTTTCTTCTAAATTTGGTCAATAAATTCCGAGTCAAGTGAAATCTAACCATGAAAGTGCACTCCTTGAGAACAACATGATACTTCTTACTTTGAATGCAATCTCGAGCTGCCATCTATTGTTAATTTCGTACCTAATTCGTATCTGAGCAAGGGTGGGTAATTAGGAATGCGAAGTTTCACTTCTTCCCCAGCAGCGGAACAATTGATAATCATGGCAGTAGGTTAAATTTAACAGATCATTCTACAAATGGTGGGTACTTCATTTACACAGAAACAACTATAAATACAGCAGTTAATTAGAAATAAAATGCAAAAGTCATGTCTCTCTTCCCTTATGTAGAAAATCTATCGTACAAGATATCATAACAAAACAGCAATACCAAAATATAAGTTAAGGGAATATGTTGCATATCTTACAAAGCAGTCGCAATGTACATATTAGAGCTTTCATTAATAATACATGTAATTAGTTCTAAAATTCGTTTTCAGAGTAAACCAACATTTAATTAACAATTTTGATTATTAACTAGTATCATCTATGAATACATAAGTGTAAAGACAACCAACATGTATTTGCACAACTCTTCACAGGATCAGGTAAACTTGGTTGTTGTGATGGCCATCTGTTTGTATTTAATGTTAGCCTGACAACAACAACAGGTAATTATCGGAAAGGAGCATTTAATTTTGGATGTGTACTGTGTGATACAAAATGGCTAAAAATAAGGGGAAATCGTTTGGATCGTGTGTATGACTAGGGTAATTACAGCAACTTTGGATACCTGATACATTTATCGTTCATAAATTGTCAGTCTGACTGTTAGGTTAAATAGGGACTGCTACGAAACGTTTATTTCGTTAAGGTTCTTGTTGATTACGTCCTATATTCTTCACACAATTAACTATAGTGGAAAATCAACCAATATTCTATTTCTGTTTCAGTATTAACTTCAAAGACCCAAACAAAATTTCGCTTCAAAGCTATCACAGCGGCAAAGTATTTTATGTTTAAATTCACTCTCAACCACAAACGCACAATAATTTTACCATTTAAAAACACTGGATGGCATATCTTTAACAAATATTCATGGTGAAATTCAAATTGCCTGCATGGGTATTTTGTATTCACACAAATTGAATGATTGTAACTTTATGTACACAATAAAAAGACTATGTACATAATTACAAGGTAAAAACTAAGTTTATGCACCACAGAAATCACTACACGGGTCAACTTGTACCAAAAGCACTCGAATTTGGAATGAAAAGTTTCGCACAGGTCCTTTTGAAACAATACTGTATTGTCTACAACTGGCCACTGCATATGGAATGACTATACTAAAACAATATAAATTAATTATGCACTTGCAGCAAACAAGAAGGTTCCACGTCGCACATGACTGCAGTGTGCGGTCTCCGTGAAAAAAATCCAAAAAATTTGTATATTTACGTTTATGTAGTTCGGTGACCCACTCGTTGTTTTATGAATTTACGCAGAAACTGTCGACCTTCGCCATAGTACATAATGGTACGCTGGGCAGTTGTGTGGTGGCAAGCTTTGCAGGTAATCCGTATACATGTATTAGATATGACCCTTACGGCCAACCTTTTCAACTATGAGTATTTTGCCTCATAATTCTAATTTCAAATATGTTTGAATTCTAGATACACAACACCAAATGCATTTCGTTACAAACCACATGTGATTCAGAAATTGTTATAAAAATGCTCACATCAAGTACGTGGTTGACTTTACCTCCTTAGGGATATGGATAATGTGGTCTGCATACGAACAAGAACAATCCTGCAGCACAATCGGCCGAGGATGGAAATAACATTTGGCGACTAAATCGGAGAAGAAAATCTGTCAATGTGATTGTGCTTTTCTTCAATGATGCTCAATACAAATTATTTCAGCCCTACATATATTCTTGAAAATCTTTCGACTGACTACTGTCGAGATGCGAGTTCTACCAGACAGCCAACCCTTTCGTGTAATATTTACATGGATATTAATACTGTACCAAAACAAAACATTTTTTTCGTGTTAAATAAGGATTTAATTTTGAGCAACGTTACGGTAATTATTATCTTACTATCTGGGCAAAACTTTCTCTGTAATTGAAGTTTGCGGGTTTAGTGCATTTCTAAGCACTAAATATATATTAACCACATACTGCATGCATTTTCAAATAGCAAAAACAATTTAATAATTTCGAGTGTCAAAGCCTGATTATCAAACAAGAATTCTTATCAGAATTGTGTCGCGCCCTATGTGATTATGTTTTGTAATTTGTTTTAGGTAGGTAGATGATAGAGAAAAATTGATTAAGATGTAAAGAGTAAGAGAATGAAATGTGGAGATAAAAAGTTAGATGCGAGATGAAGGTGGGGTGCTGAGTCCAAATTATGAAAGAATTTTTCAT
>JBCAUG010059180.1:0-23211 GCA_038406175.1 Haplosyllis leylae | reverse complement strand
TGAGATCCTAGTGGGGCTCTCAACCTAGATGTGCAAGATGTGTATGCGAATGGCTGCACCGTAAGTGGGACGGTGCAGGTAGTAAATAATATGGGGAATATATTTAAGGTTTGTATATCCTGAATGTTAGTTAATAATATGGGGAATATATTTAAAAATTTGTAAAGTTTCTTTGAAATATAAATACACCTCGATCTTCCTAGTACTTTAGGAAATAACTTTGACATGCTTCATTTTCATATGAATCAATTTCTTTGAGTGATTCAACCGTCATTGTCAAATTGTTACATTGGAATAGGAAAATCGTGTTGGTTGCTCAGACGGAGTGCGGTAGTTCCTGCACAGAAGATGATCACTAATCTTTTCCTATTCATGTATTCATAGCAAGTACTCCTGCTAAGTGAATTTCTTGGCATTGACCTGTGAAACTGTGCTACAAGAAACATCATATTCAGATTCTGATATTCATATTCCTCTTTGTTGCTGGGTTTGTACTTCTTAGCAACTTCTACAACAAACTGTGAGACAGGCACCTCTTTTGAAATTGATATTTTTAAGTTGCTCCACGCGACCTATTAATGTAGTTTTTGTAAGAGTAACAATGGTTGGGATTGGATTTATGGAAGAATAGGAAAGGGTTCAATCTCAAATTTACATGGCAATTGACGTATCGTTTTCAAAAAGGAACGGTTGTTTAGATGTAAAGAGATTAAGGTCAGCAGAGAAACACAAAGTAATCGAAAGTATGAAGATTGAACAGTCAGTTGCAGATGTCCATAATTGCAAACTAGATGTTGCAGATGTTCTTAACATGTAAGAGAGCAACATCTAAATATCTAGCAGACTATGAAATGGTATCAATTATTGCCGTATAAATCATCCACTAAACTGTCCTTAACCTTCTTGCTGGAATCTTGGAGGTTCTGGAGAAAGTGCCAAGTGTAAAACGAGATGGAGCAATTATTTCCTGTTTATGCTGCCTGATGGAGTGGCTACGTTCCTATTGCGGTTCTTGTAACTGTAGGTTTTTTTTCGAAAAGCACTCTCAGATGATTTACTTGCTTACCCAATCAGGAACCTGCTTCTGACAACATGTTTTTACTGTTTTTCCAGTTCTCATTTTGCGTATCAACCAATTAATGCGATTTTATGTATGACTAATAGAACTAGAAGCACGATCACAGGCCCACATTGTAACAGTATATAAGAATTTAGAGAACTAATTCAACCGTGTTATTCTCTCCTAGTGTTCGTAGTTTCGCATGCTGTGATACGACTACTAGATCGGTTTGTTAGCAGTTGAATTATCAATATCAATTTCTCTATGCAAATGAACCATGGCATGTTATCAGGGTCTGCAGTCTATCTGCAGAAGCAGCCCGAGCAGCATGTTGTGAAGTTGCCTGCTGCAGTGGGGATGTTTTTCCTTCCAGCCTAACGCAAGCTGAATTTACTTGCCGTTCAGTCGTCGACAGCAGTGTACGTTTATGAAAGCTTTCTTTCACTACCAAATTCATAACCAAGGTAAATACTTCTTGTGTGTCAGTTTGTGTTGGTTTGTTTTGCTCAGGATAGAAAGATGCTACTGGACAATAACATTCTGAGGATGACAAGAGCTAGGAAACAGGCAATTGTGTGTGAAGGTATTCATATTGTAAAGTGATAACAATATGGTTCAGGTATGGTAAGGGGGTAATTTTGAACCAGTCATTGGATGACAATTCCGCATGTCAAAAGGACTCCGTAGCTTTAATGTAATGTCATTGGTTGTGAACAACAACCATATCGAAGCGCAAGTGATTCCATTCTTGTGTAAACGACTTGCATGCTATGTTGATGTTGCAATGTTTAAGGGCTAAGCATTAACACTGAGAAAAAAAAATGAGGTGTTGATTTAACACAGTTTATTTTCACATGGCTGTTTTCAGGCAGAGAATTGATGCGTATTGTAGCAAACATTCAGTTATTTATTCTTTCAAAATCTTGCCTTGATTTTCAAGTAGTTAGAACTAAGTTGAACAGATTGCAAAGGAACATTTCAAAAAGTATTTGTGAGAGTACTTCCGCGATCAATAGATACAAACGACATGAAGAAGGATAGATCACTGGAGTTTACTCAGTGTGTACTCAGATAAAGCTAGACAGCTGTCATATATTGCTTAGCCTGTGTTTCTACTCGATCAAGAGAAGCATGCTGAAATGTTGTGTCTTCTTGCAATATCCAACATGAAAAGCTTTTAGTTGCCAGTTCCAAGTACTTGTACTTGAGGCATACCATCCCGTGAAGCACAGGTGGTATTGGAAAGAGATGATGGTCAAGATTCAGGCAGTAATGCACAAGTTAAAGTTTAAAAGGAGCTGGAGGTCTCTCCTGTAGTCTGATTTTTAATGATATCACATTGATCAATGCTGACGTTCACGTTAAGTGAAAAAGGGTTTATTTAGCTGAAGCAATAGACAATTATATGATTTTAATGAGGGAAAAGGGATCAGAATTATCAAATGGAATTGTGTTTGTCCTAAACAAAAATCTTTCATCCGGTTTCTTTAGGTTTCAGTTGACAATTCAAAGTGGTAGGTCTAGTTATTGATGGAATCCATTATGTCATATTGGTTGGTGTGAGGTAGGAGACTAAGCCTATGCCATGGTAATATATTGAACAGATTCATTTCATTCTCTGCCAAAGGAAATGCCACTGCAGTCATAGCAGTTTAGAAGAACGCAAAGGCATGTGAAAAGAGACCTATCAATAACACGTAGGGAGAAATAATAGCAGTGTTACTTAAATCATCAGGACTATTACTTTCTTGAGAGACTCCGGCTATGAAATAATGGATTCTTGTGCAAGTAGAAATATGGCTAGATTAAAATGCAAAGATTTGTATTACTGTTGATTTACAAGTGATGGCCTTCAGAAACGCATCTTTTCAGTCGTGTTCTTCGTGAAGGAAGAATTTAATTGTTGCCAATTGTGATGATTATCATGATTTATCTGGACCAAAATTAGAAGTAATGATGATATTTCTTATTCTGCTGCGAGCACAACTTGTACTTCTAGTGGGTTAATTCTGTATCTTCTGCACATTAAATCGTGACGTTTAGTTGTTTCTTGTGTTTCTCTTGCACTGTTTCTGTTGCATGTTTTCCACAAGCGGTTCCTTTGAAGATACTTGATGCTGTGAAATATTGCGTGACACATGAAGCGACATGTAACTTCTTTGCGATCACACAAAATGAATTTTAGAAACATTCTGTGGCAGCTAGTTTCAGTGAACCTAAATGTTTTATTTCTTTTACTGCTTCAGAGGTTTTTTTTGTTCAAGTGTGATCAGTCTTCAGTAAATATTCTGAGTCTTCATCATGGTACATTTAAGGCGGATTATCTGTCCATCGACATTCTCGCCATGACAGATTTATTGAAGACCAGGTAGTGACATACATATTGGATTCCCATTGGCCACCATGCAAAAACAGCAATTTATGAGACTATGGCCCAAATCCTCTCGATCCAAGGTATTCCAATATGGAAATTTTTGGAGGAATCAGCTAAATTGACGGCATGTCCACCCAGAACAAATGTCAATAAGGGCCTTACACGAGTATCATCAACTTGAAAGTGAAAAGTTAATACCGCTGTATGGATGGATTGATACATTGGCCTTTGTGACAAACACGAATTGCTGTGATACTGTTAGGAATTCCGCATTGTGTGGGGTTACTGTTGATTGCATGTAGCTTGGTACCAGTCCGAGTTGTTAAATTGGTTCTTCGCAAACCCCTTCTCAATAGTTTCACTGCAGATATATTATATTCTGTGTATTTCTTGCTGTTTATTTATCTCGTCATTTAGAAGTGTGTTGGTTCTTTTCCTGAGATTGTTGTCATTTGTTTAAACAGGCAAATATTCCTGTGTGTCTCTTTCTGTTTCATTATCAGGATAGTTGCAGTGATGTACTACCATGGCATCCAAAGTGGGTCATAAAGATGGCGGCAACATCAGTAGGCAATGCATTTATTATTCCTTCGGGGACAGTGGCAGGAAAGCTGAGCTAAGTTTGTCAACAAATTGAATGGAGGGGAGTAAGGCCTGTGATTAGGGAATAGTGGGTGTACTTCGGGTGTAGAGTCCATCTGCAGAGAATCCCACCGTCTGTGTGATCAGAGAATTCGAGGTCAAGATCTGGTTAATCAAGACAAGGTCTGCTCGAACCTCCAATTTCAATCAATTCGGCTTTAACATCTTGCAGAAATCAAAGAATTCGGCGTGAATCCCTCAGTCGCCTTGAATGCGTATGGAAGCTTGTGCATATTAGACACCATTTATTACTTTCGTAGGTCTAAAAGTTGATCACATGCAAGGATATTTGAAAACATGATAATAGTGTTTCAATTATAGTTACTTGATTTGCCTCGATATTGCTTGTCAATTTCTTACGGGGAATCAAAAAGGATTACGTGCCTATCTCTTCCCTGTATGGTTGGGCTTAGAAGATTCATGGATCTCTGTGTAAACCTGTTGACCTCGTCAGTTTTATCTTGACATACCAAAGGCAAATTGATCCTACAAACCTTCGTAATGTAGTCTTCTGCAGACGTTACTGTCTGTCTTTGACAAATGCTGGAAACCCGAGGTTTTCTAAGCCTTGAATTATATATGGGAAGCCCATGTCCAGAATCAGAATTACTAGCTTGGGAATAGTTGATATTTTGGCAGCAATTGTGATCGATATTTTTCTTGTTGAAATATCTTTTAAAAGTTTCTCCATTTTCCGCAGCCTCTGTCTTGCATTTGATTCAATGATCAACACTCTGAAAAATATATTTGCAGATGGGACCAATTGTTTAAGTTAGCGATACTTGAGTGCCCTTTCAAGAGGAAGTTGTGAGCGAAGTAATGTCTGTTCCTTGTCTTGCTCGATGCTGTGTGAACAATAGATTCTAATCTATACCTTTGTAATCCCGATCGATGAGACTGATACCTGTGGGATTTACGTGCAGATCACCCGTGGAAACTTACAGGCACTTCGCTCAGAGGGACGACTCACCCATCAATAAGTGTAATTGGCTCGTCACTTCAATCTTTGAAGGTTCATCGCCCGGCGTGTGATGCAAGTGAAAAATTGATGAGTCTGTACACATTTAATGGCAAAAGGAAACTTTGACTTTCCCATGCTGTGTACACAAGGGCAAGTACCAAACGACTGCGTCTTGTTCGTAGGTGATATATTGGTGCGTCACAGTGGGTCACTTTGTAACTGGCGATTATGACACTGAAATAGAAGCACTTTAAATGTCAAAGCAGTATTTGCTTTTGGGAAAGAAAAGGGTAGTAGACTCCGGTTCTAACCTTCATCTATGTGAAGAAATTTGGCTTGTGTGCCGCACCATACAAGGGCTTGTTCCGCAGGGCTATGATCTACTCGTAATAAATAGACTTCCCTCACTGCCCTGACAAGTCCCAGTTTTTCGGATTTGTCTGATTCGAAGTTCTAATGGAGATCTTTGTTACCGGTGGTTGTCATAAATTTCAGAGATTTGAAAATGTGGGAAAATGTGACAGCTCAAAGAAAGCTTGGCTATTCTGTGATTGTGAGTGACTGCTGATGAGGACGTGTATGGGAGGTTTGAATGTACAAGGGCGTAGCTACTGACCCACGAGGCCTAGAAATGTTTCTTCATCTACTCACCATTCAATCATGGGCTTTCATTTACATTTGGCCAAGCTTCTTCGGGGGAGGAGAGTGATTACAAGTGATGACTCTGTAAGTGGACATCTCAAACTGAAGCGTTGAGCCATCCAGAATCGAAAAATTCTGTGGACAGCCTTCAATTAAAATCCGCTTATCAAATTATAATCCCATACTACATTCGGTGTTATTGCGTCAATTGCTCGTCCGGTAAGATTTCACTAAAGTGCTGGACGTCCAATAACTGTGGGATGAATTTAGAAATTCATGATGGTTACTCATATACTATCATAGAAGCATGCCAGTAGGTTATTGGATTTTTACCGCATAAAGGCCCAAAAGGGCTACGACTGACAGCAGCTTATAGTATCAATACAGAGAGAATGAGTGGCTTTTAAGAGAAGCTGTCTTATACGAAGATATAAAGAAGTGCAGAGTACCTTCATTGGCTGCTTCAAGAACTTTTACGATCTATAAATATTGGTAAAGAATTAGATTTGAGAGATTTATTTTCTGGACAGATCGGAAAAGTAGGTACGTATGGGACGATGAAGAGTGCAATAAAATGGCCATATGAATATTGGAAAGATAAGGAGAGGGTCGGGGCTTAGGTCAATATAAGGATAAATACAAGTAAGGATCATTCCAGTTGGCATTTGAAGAATTACAAATCGAACGCGGAATGACATCGTAATATGAGAAGATTTTTGACTCTGTGGGATGAATATATTTGTAGCGTTCTTTTGACATTTTGTTCAAGGTTACCACCTTTTGAAGTATCACATTTTCTTTGGGTTACTACATTTCAGTGGGAAGATGGCTCTGATATAATCTCTGTGGCTAATTCTACTTTGAAAATCTCAGACCAGCACGATGGATCTTTAAATAGAAAGTGGACTGATAGATCACAGACATGCAACAACAAAATCAGCACAATGACAAACATGTTTCCGGAAGAGTTAATTCCGCTATCCAAACATGCACTGTGTTTTCCTTTTTCATTTTTTTGTACCTTCGGCCGCTCTCTGTACATTTGATTTTTATGTTGTTTCGAAATAAAAGGGATTTCTGGGCTATAATGAGACCACTTGATCGATCTGTTCTGCCATTGCATCTCACTTGTACACGCAACCTTACGATGAATGTATCGAGTGAATTTTACTCCAGCTGGCTTTCATGCGGACCTGTTTCAGTACCAAGACAATGCTAATGTTCTGACTTTTGTATCTGAACTCGAATTTTGTTTCCTTTTCAATATTGCGATACTCGGGTTGCTGTGGGCTCAGTGTAGACACGACACACCAACAGTCTGCTCAGAACAGAGGAAATTGAACTCCCAAGATGGTCCGCAATCACTTCTTTGAATCAATACGAAAATCATCTCATGGAAGCTAAACATTTTACCGTTTGTATATTTGTAGGGTTTACTACAGGCGCATGATGTGGTCGCACACGAGGTATACAGTGAAGACGCAATACGGGTGACGCCACCACCACTTGCGCCATACCTGAACGGCGAGGCTGAAGCGGACAGTCCGAACGGAGATGCGGAGATGGAGAATGTTACACGAGTGCGACTCGTACAATTCCAGAAGAACACAGAAGAGCCCATGGTACGATCTTGTCTTTGTAATTACGCGGGACAATGAGTATGTTCTGTTCCACTATGTGCCGTGGCACATAGAGCTTCATTTTCATATCCGCAATCCACTTACTTGAAACAAAAGATAAAAAAGTCTGACGTGATGAATTAATCCAGTTTCTTTTGGGAAAAAATTCAGCAGGGACATTTTTACAGAAAATTGCTGGAGTATTTACCCGCAATTTCAAGTTTGTTTGAAGTATGAACGGAAGCCTTTGTTTCGTGTTATTTATCGGATGTAGCTAGTTTCTATAAATTTTCCGGTACATATCACATTTGTTTCCGGTAACATTGAGAAGCTTTTCTTTTGATTAGTTTCTCTGGCCTTAGGCAAGATGTTTGGGTGCATTATGAGCAAGTATATACAATGGTTTATTCATCAATTGTTATATTTCCTAATAGGGAAGATATTGCCAAAAATCAATGGGCATTTTACAGCGCAGTTTTACACCAGAGTACCATCTGTAGCGCTTTATGTGTGGAAGTAAACTATGACGGATGTTTTTTTCTGACTCTGTAGGGTATTACCCTCAAGATGAATGAGGATGGGCGGTGTATCGTGGCCAGGATTATGCATGGAGGCATGATACACAGACAAGGTACTAGTCTTTTCTCCTTTACATTCTTCACCAAAATAAAGATAACTAAAGATAAAAAAGCTGGATTTATGCGTTTTTACTTCACACTTTTTCATCATAACTCACTTCAAAACGAGCTAAAGTTACTTCTCAGAAATTATCGACTTCCCTTTCCGATGTTTTTAACAGCATTACATTTCAAAAGTTAATGAAGCATCTTTGAACTGCCAGATAGAGAGGAAGTCTCTTCATTTCCCTTCCGTTTAATTTATTTCTATCAAGCCAGCTGCCTTTTATGATCCTTTTTGTCTCATCGATTTTGTTCCCTCGCGTGCCTGTAATTACGTTAATAATGTGCGATGCACATATTTTACTCTGAAGGTACTCTACATGTGGGAGACGAAATCAGGGAAATCAATGGGGTCAGCGTTATCAACCAAACAGTGGAAACCCTGCAAAAAATGCTGGTACGTAGACAAATCTGCACTTGTAGTTTAATTGACTAAGCGATACCTCATCGAATCTCCCATGTTATCTACGTGATTGTATCATCAGTGAGAAGAAGGTTCCCGGAGATGGAAACATCTGACGCCTGAGCAATTTTTGTGAATGGCACATCAATTCGAAAGCATTGTTCATATCAGCATTGTTCATATTAATTAGATAATAACAGACATTTTAGGAGTGTTTGTATTGTGATAAACAGCCTTGTGTACAACTGCGTAATGATGTACTACATGACAAAATGTGATGCTAATTAACCTTGTTGTGTTGTTGTCGTTTCATTCACAGATGAAAATGAAATTTGTATGTTTCTAGGTTTAAAATAATTTCTTTCAAAAGTACTTTTATTGTAGTTCATCTTGATACCATTTCAGTTGGGTTCTTTTTTGATTGTTTTCTTGTTAATTTAGAAACCATGTTGTATGTCTTCGTGTACGTCAAATTGCAGAGACATTGTGATTTCTTCAGCTTCAAAGTGATTCCGGATGGACATTCTATGTTGAATCGAGGCAATGATTTGTGTGCGTGCGCTGAGGTAATCGTGGTTTTGATGTTCCTGAAAACTGGTTCTTCAAAGAAACATTACAAGTTCCCCACATCGAGATTTCAACTGAAACGGGTTTTTCAAAAGGGAAATTTGAACCATTTTAACAGATTTATAAGACTTTAGATGTTTTCCTGAACCAGGTTTTAGATTTTCTTACTTTGCAAACATTAGAACATTCATATGCAATATCTTTTTCGTGTTTCAGACTTAAGAAATTCTGCAATGTACTTTAGGCGCTGTTTCCTAAACTTGAACCTTTTTGTCTTTGAAACATTTGTCTGTTTTTGCTTTGTAGTTTTGAGTGTCTACCCGGTCATCACCAAAGTCACCTTGATAAAATGTTTTGTCTGAAAATGCACCCAGTTACCTACATTTGAAATATGACTCTTTTAATACTATGTTTCATTTTTGACAGACCAAAACTTTGAAGCTTTTGTTCTGAAGCGTAATACTTAGGCATATAACTAGGGATTTTGCAAAGTCAGATTAATTTCTTTTAGCTCTGTTATTGGATAGAAGTACAAGGAATCCAACATCTTCTTGACAATGTATAGCTTGTATTTTTCATTGCGTCCAAGAAATTACCTGAAAATATGAATATCTTATATTAAACTAATGTGTTGTTCCATCGTGTTTTTGTAGAAAGAAGCCCGGGGAAGTGTAACGTTAAAAATAGTGCCAAGTTACCGAAATCCTCCTGCACAGTGTGAGGTGAGGCTCTGTCTTTCCTTTTACACATCACAAAACATTTAACGCGTGCAAAAATAGCTAAAAATATTTCACACGTAAGAATAACAAGTAAACCTTAAAAATGTCATTTGTTCGGAAAACTGAGATTTAGAATATTATTGCATGATGATTAAATGAAAAAATACATGTATGAAGAGAATTGATTTTTGAAGAGAATTAATGCGCACTGGCTGGCTGTTTGTAGATCTATGTGAGGGCATTGTTTGATTATGACCCTCGGGAGGACGAGCTGGTACCGTGTGTCCAAGCCGGTGTACCCTTCAAAGCCGGAGATATTCTACAGGTCGGTGCGAGTACCCACGATCTCTGTGCTGCCGCTGCCGCTGCTGTTGCTACTCTATTTCTTTTAGTTTTACTTTACTCATTTCCGTGTTCCTTATCAGTGCTACATGGTGGGCAGCAGTGTCTCATTTAGTTCCTATGATTTTCACATTTTAATTTCAATATCATTTTACTTAGTATTATTTTCCCTGAAATTTTGGAAAAGAGTCACTGTTCAAAGACCTACGTAAATGTTTTATTACCATTCTGGTGGTTTTGGAATACACAGTGACTTCGTGAAGTGATCATTCGGATATTTGCAAAAGACATCGCACTGACACTGGATACGATCCCGGAATACGCTGTGGATGTTTTGCCATATAAACTGATAATGGATACATGATTGCATTTAGAGGTTAAGGAAAACTACTACTACTACCGGTGCAGTGGAACTACGTTGGAGCACTGATGCATGACCTTCTCCACTCTTATTGCAGCGACAATTATGCACAAGGCAAAAGTGGTTTATTGCATGATGTACTTAAAACGAACTGAAAAAAATATTGAAAAGAAACAGCTTGTCTTTTAAAGTGGACATTGTAAACACACCTTAAATGTAAGACCTTTGTATGCCAGTCGATGAGAAAGAACGCTTTGAGTACATTTTTGCTACATAATCTTTGCCAAGTGCATAGCAAGTGTCTTTCTTCTGTAATCTGTACACATAGTGCACCGAGATACGGGTAATTGCTTTCAGATCTTTGTACGGGCGTTATTCGACTTTGACCCCCGTGAGGATGAACTGATCCCCTGCTCTCAGGCCGGAATTTTCTTCAAATGCGGGGACATTTTACAGGTTGGGAAAATTAATGCATAAACTCAAGAGGAGTCCAGAAATAACTAATACACTGACACTTATCGGATATACTAACATTTTTTCAAACGGATATCGTTACCTTTCTGAACATTAAGTACAGTGAAACTGAAGGATTGCAGTAGATTACGTAGATGTAGCTTTAAGTGCATCTTCCTTTCTATTTCTGGAAATCATTTTGCTGGTAATAAAGCAAATAAAATAAAGAATCGATCCATAGCAGCACATGTACCTACATTCTCTTAACACTGGTGTAATTTACTTAACGTCATAAGAATGCATTTTTACATTACTCATTTACTGATTAATGTTTAAGAAGCGCACCATAGACGTGATAAAACCTTGTTTAAAAAAGTAGCATCAACATTCCGTAAGCTTCAAATAACGTTAAACTAAACTTATTGAACTAATTGTCAGAAATACAGTTGATCTCTAGATTAATAAGTCTATTATTACAACTTTGAATGTAATTATTTGTTCAGGTAATAAGTAAAGATGACCACAATTGGTGGCAAGCACGGAAATGGGGCCTCGGTGGTAGTGACGCTGCTGGTTTAATTCCTTCGCCTGAGCTGCAAGAGTGGCGAACCGCCTGTCAAGCCATGGAAAAGGCGAAAAAGGACCAAGCCGGTACGACTAAAACTTAAGCTCAGGCGCACAGCACGCGCTTGTCTATTTCAGAACCAACTAATTATTATTTTGCCAGCTTGAAGTTGTAAATTATGTTGGGTTTTTAAGATCCTTCTGGCTTCTTCTACTGTGCAATAGTTTCCATATTTGTGGGTTATTTTTTCAGTAAATTGCTCGTGGTTTGGTCGCAAGAAGAAGCAGTATCGTGATAAATACTTAGCCAAACACAACGCTGTATTTGATCAGCTCGACCTGGTCACGTACGAAGAAGTGGTGCGGCTACCGGCGTTCATGAGAAAAACTCTAGTATTATTAGGTATTAACAATTTGTGATTAATACTGTTAACAAATCTGTACTGTTATTATACATAAACGTAGCCGAAATTGGTGGGTTTTTTTCAGAATGAACAGAATGATCTCGAGGAAATAACACTACGATGTTGTTGAATTGCAGGTGCTCACGGTGTTGGGAGGCGACATATAAAGAATACCTTAATCACAAGTCATCCGGACAAATTCGCATACCCAATACCTCGTGAGTTCAGTTTTAGCAATTTCAAAAGCCCGAATAAAACCTGTAATAGTCAAAACGAATAACAGGTGAAAACGTATTCTTGGTACTACAGCATAATCTTAAAATTCACGAATAATGATGATGATAGTAGTTGTCAGAAATTTATTGATAAATGTTAACAGACACAACGCGGCCTCCAAAGAAAGACGAAGAAGACGGCAAAAACTACTTCTTCGTGTCCCACGAACAGATGATGAACGACATCGCTGCCAACGAATACCTGGAATACGGTACGCACGAAGAGGCAATGTACGGGACGAAGCTGGAGACGATACGACAGATTCACGAGCAGGGCCTGATGGCCATTCTGGACGTTGAACCTCAGGTGAGCCGCTTACCATGTCCATCACACCCACATCTCGCACACCCCAATCGTCAGACCTTCCTTCCGCGCCTCCCTCAGCTTGTTTCACCCCAGCAAAAACCATCCATTGAAACGTTCTCGTTACCTTCGCCACCCAATTATGTCCCCAGCCCTCGGTGCGGTTAACCTACATAAACCATACTTTTCCTTCATGGACGGGGTTGTCTTATATTAAATACGTTCACTATGTTCAGGTTGATTGCGAAACGATGTTTCCAGAGGCGAAAAAAAATTACAAAGAATGTGTCTGTCAGACTCCTCGAATTTACATGAGCTCATTGATAATTCGCTCTTGTCGTTTTTCGTTTTGACGCAATTATCCTATTTTCGTCTGTTACTTGGCCTGGTAATTCAAAAATAGTCGCCATCCTTCCAAGAGACTGGTTTGCACTGGTCAAGAATGAGTCAGCAGCGTACACAAATAATATCTATAGCAAATTACCAAATTGGTAACTTCCCTTTCCCTATTTCATTTTTGCTTATTTTGCCTCAGTGATTACACACTTTTTTGAGTCTTATTTTGTTTGAGAAACAAAGCAATAATAATTTTGTTATTTTCAGATGGTTTGTAAAACAAAATCTTAAAACGTTTTATTTTGGTGCATTTGCCTTTAGATTGACTTGATGTGCATTTGATTAAAATTAAATTTGTAAAATTTAGAACCTGAACTCTAGATGAGCTGTTTTGTTAATATCTAAGTTTTCTCGATGCATAAAGGAATGTTTCATGAATGCGCAAGATGGAAATAGTACAGAAATTAAATGTGATAACTTGGGTTTTAGGCAACACATTTCTTTTTTGTCAAATCTTGCTATTTTCAACTGGGCCTTTTGGTGAAATAAATATCTAGGTAACCAGCTTTTTCCATTAGAAAATTCAGCTCCTTTAGTCCTTGCTATTTTAAAATCTTAAAGAGACAAGATGTTTCCGTGTACAATAAAAGGCGTTACATTAGTTTGGTCACCAATACTCCACTCATCCCTTATACTAACCTCAATAACGTATAGACTTCACCAGTTCAGCCGATTCAGACTTATTGCCTACAAAGTATTTTGACCCACTCATTTTTGTTGTCTTCGGTTTTGTATTTTTGTTTACAGTTTCGTTTTTAAGAATTGCATTACCACTATAATTTTGACATTGTCACATTTTATCGCCATACTCGATGGGTATTTTATGCGTCAGCACTCTTAATTGCAAGCAACTTTATGATGTCTGCTATGTTTTTTACAATTGTGATATCTGTAAAAGAAAAGTGTAATTTCTTAATATTTACTTAGAAAATTGTCAGTTAATCAACAAACGGAACAGAATCATCTTCCTACTTCCAACAGTTGAAGGAAAATATGTCCGCATGTCCAAATTCTACAGAAATACTTTGTCACTACACAAGTAGTAAAAATGCATGGCCTAAATTATCTTCCTGCACTCTGAAGGCCTGATGCATGCTTGAGATCGCTCAGCCAATCAGCTCTCAATATTGTGGTCAGATGACAAGTCACATGACTGGCGACTTTGACTTTTGACTTTTGTACTCAGCCAATCATCTATTCACTACAGTTAATGTTTTGCTTTTACGAGTATTAATGTTAGCTTGCATATCTATCACTTTCTATATAACCCTGCGATTCTTCCTCTTACATATTACAGAGTTGTTACACGTTTATTCTCTATTGCCTCACTTGGTGTACTTTATTTTTAAGTTCCTTTTTAATAAAAAAGAGGCCAATTGATTTTATGTTTCATAATGTTGCTATCGCTGTACAATTTTCAACAAACCAAACACACGGGAGATCTAGACAATAAGAAGAACGTATATAATTATTGTTCATTCACTGTGTACTTTTTAGACATCTGCAATTTACACAAATTTTAATCCGAGTGATACTTGGAAGTTGATTACACTTGTAGACTCTACTGTTTACGAACACTTTCATAGTAGTTATACAACCAAATGTACTGTACTTTTCGGGTTTGTAAAGAACCATTTTTATCAGTGTTTTGCCCTTCTTTTGTTTATATCACACTACCCACCCACCCACCACGTAAAGTTACTGGGAACTGAGATGGATGTAAGTGAAGACTTAGTCATTTATTCTAGAATTTGTTTGGCACCCACGATATTAGATATTTCCACTTTTTCTGTTGTTTTCATTTCTTGATTACTTGGTATCGTTTTGAATACCATGGTTTGACATCAGAATGGCCACTTTGTTGTCAGGTTAAATATTTAATTTTTTTCATCAGCCGTTGATTTAAACTAAAAAGTACAGGCAGTGTTTGCTAGTTTTGCTTTCGTTCGAAAAGTTGTGCAAATGTGGCTGTGCTGATGTCAGTTGCGCTGAAATGTGGGCGTGTGTGACTTGAGAATGACATTGGTGACCTTGAACATTGACCCTTAGTATTCTGCGAGTGTTGGAGGGTCTGTGCCAGTAGACTTTTTACGTTATTGAATTGGTCAGTTACATTAACTCTTCAAGCAAATGGACTTTTTCTCATGGGTCATAGAATTGAAATATATTATCATTAACTGTTCGTAACATGTGTGGAAACTTTGTGACAAAATGACAAAAGCGATTTGAATCCCTAAAGTCGAGTTCTTCAGTACCACCAGTGCAGTGAAATACCAGTCAAGTACCCAACCGAAAACAACATCACCTATGAGAAACAGGGCATTTTGCTCGGGTCAGGCTGCCATGGTATTTTCAATTTTTTTAATACTTTTCTAAATAATAAATTTGCTTGGTTATAAAATTGTTAAACAGATTGCCTGTAGGGGCTTTAACAAGTGTAGTGGTCACATATATTGATGGGAATGCTGTGAAAAGGAATAAAAGTGATTTTGACTTAAAAGCATCCATGTTGGAAATAAAAAAATGTTGATTGCATGGCACAGAAACATAAAATCACTTGGGTCCACTTTTTATGATCCTGATTTATCATTAATCATGAATAAAAAGACTATGAAGCTCAATTCTGTTACACATAGCTTTAGGTCTATTAATTATTTTTTCTCCACGCATAATTTTTTAACATTGGCCGGTCATTTTGATTTATGTAAGCTTTAAGTTTACCCTTTTCGTACAAAAATATGAAGTGTTAAAAAGCTGTCAAGTGATCCCTTGCTTATTTCCTAAACATTTGGAGGTTGGCTTTTAAAAAAGAAAAAATAGAGCTAGTTTTACAGAAAACCTCCAAATGTTAAGAAATTTTTTTCGCATTATTCAACCTTCTTCTCTGGCTTTTGCTAAGTACAAATACCAATGGAAAATGTCTGCATGATACCTACATAATTTGCACATTTCACTATCTCTGCCGCTTAATGTTCACTCTTATTTTTCTACTTTTTGGCACAAGACGATGTATTTCTTAAAAAAAGAAAATGAATACAAGGCGTTCGCAGT
Source organism: Haplosyllis leylae (assembly GCA_038406175.1). Lineage (NCBI taxonomy): Eukaryota > Metazoa > Annelida > Polychaeta > Phyllodocida > Syllidae > Haplosyllis > Haplosyllis leylae. The sequence goes on along the minus strand of JBCAUG010059180.1, from coordinate 7,394 downwards.
TGAAAAATAAAACAAATAAAAAATAAAATTTAGGGCAGTGGCGGTAAAATGGCGCAAAAGAACTTTCATACTGTGAGGCTTAATTTGTGACGAGATGCATTTTGCAACGGTGTGTCTTTAGAATTAATCCATATAGTTATTTATGATGTATGTTTCATCACCATAGCAACGAACTGCAAAGCCTGGTAACAGTAAATGCGCTGTTGCCATAGCAATGCGATTTGAAACGGGGGAGGGGGTTCCTGAGAAAATTCTACACCATCGATAAGGAGTTTTCAGTTACCAAGGTTACCAAGCAGTTGGTTGGTTGCGATGGTTTTGTCAATGTACTGTGGCCCGTTGTGATGTGGACAAAACTCAGCGCAGCGCTTGACTGACTCAACCCCTTTTAGTGATGATTGGTGAATGCCATTTGTTGTTTGTAGTTGCTAATCTCAAAGGATATTAACAGGACATAATGCATTTCATCTATTCGACATTTAAAAATGATGAAAGTAATACAGACTGGAAGAGTGAAAGTTTTTGGTGGCTTAGGTTGCTAAAGTTGGAAGGTGAAATGCATCATGGGTAACATGTAGCTGACCAAAAAGAGGCAGGAAGCATGCTAATGGCTATGTTGTCATGGCATCTGTAAGAATTCTAACAATTAACAGAAAATAATAAAGAATGCCATTATTTTATTCAAAATCAACGCAATCTTTCAAACTGGAATGAAATAATACGACACATATTTTAAAAAGATCTATAGTTTTGCAACATAATGCATTGAGTAAATGTAAAATAAAAGGGATAAAATAAGACAGATTTCTTCATTACATATTACATTAACCATCCTTGCGAAATTTGCCGTTGTTTTTCTGTTTGATAAATGTTATCTTTTTGTTTTCAGTACAATTCACCGTTGCTAATATAGTTGTAGCTCTGTATTACACTATGGTGGTAGCAGCACTTACTGAGAACAGGGCTGTGATTATTGTCATTCGTTAGACCTATCTCCTCTGGCTCTAAATTTACAATGGGATTTTCCTTCTCCCCCCACCCCCGTAAAAAACCCTGCAACTTTTTGTCAAATGACAAACCTTCGCAGGTTTTGGTTGTATTTTATGGTTTAAAATTTTCTTGGCCAACAGTAAAGCCAGAAGAGATGTGTAAAACCTGTATTTGTGCACTTTGCAGGACCAGTCGTGAATCCAGGGGATTTACTAAAGCAAGAGTAGCCTGCAAATGAGAGCTTTGACATATCACGCTGTAGGCTGTGAATTACCTTCCAGAAGAAAAGTAGGCCGATTGTTTAAAAGGAACCCCAGTTCCTCCAGAATAACATTTATCTCTCCAGTCCCAGGCAAAATTCAAATATATCGATCTAGGGGTTTGTCGGGATTGTGGGCGTGTGTCCTTCGGCCAGTGTAAGATTTACATAGCGGATGGACTTTCAGTAATGTATGAAAAGTGTCAATGTAGAGATCCCCTGGGTTAGCCTCTGACAAGCCTTTAGTGTTAAGAGACGGAGAGATGGTCCGTTGGTTTTCATGTGCATGATGAAACCTCTCTGATTGTAGGCACTCAAAGTGTTACGCACCGCCGACTTTGCTCCCCTCGTCGTCTTCATAGCCGCACCAACTGTGGCTTCCTTCAATGAGGTAACGTTACCCATGGCAACCAGTGGCTAGTTACCATGGACGGTTGTTAGGGTGTGCACCCGCTGGCGCAATTGTGAAAAAAAAAAACACCAAAACAACACTTGTGTCTGCTTTCACTTGTTTGTCCTTCTGTGTTGACATTTTAGTTTGACACCTGTGTCGCGGTTTGTTGTACGTTAGTGCTGTGTATTTTATGTTTCAATCATTTTTATGATTTCTCTTCTCTTTGTATTAATCCAATCGAATCTGTACTTCCTTTTGCCTGTCGACGGCCCGGACGACAGTGTGATCTGACCCGCTGTCTTTTCATTGATAGTGCATGCTTTCAGCTGGCCAGTCAGTCTCGTTCATCCTCTACTTTCCTTTTTTCGTTTCTGCCATGCCACAAAAACGGAACAAAAATCACGCCCCGGTTATGCAGAGCTTCCACTTTTATATTGGCTACTGGCTCACTGGCGGTTTTTCCGTTTGATTTGTTTGTCTTTTACATACAGGCGTTGAAAGTGCTGCGAACAGCGGAGTACGCCCCCCTCGTTGTGTTTATTGCCGCACCAAGCATGAGTGCTCTTGCCGAACTCCGTTCTAGTATCAATGTAAGTCACCCTTCATATCACAACAGCAAGAAAAAGAAAACAAAAAAAAGAACAAACAAACAAATACGTACTGTTCATCACTCACTCCACACTGACTGACGGCTGCTAAATCATTACTGCTCATCCTTCGTACGACTATTGTTCTAATCTGAAGCTGAGTCCAGCGTAAACTATCATTTTTTGTGTTGTGTCGTCTATCGTGTAGAATTTGCATTTCCACTGGTGAATGACAACCACTGTGGCTTCTGTGCCCATATGTCGGGAAATAATAAGTCCAAAGAGTGGTTGGAAAAATGACCATCATTTATAAACTTTCAACTTAATCATCTATCAAATTAGAGGAAATAAGAACGTAACACACATCAAAGTAAATATCAAGGCGTAAGAAATCTGCAGATTCTACACGATAGCTGCGAGCATGTTGATCGTGAAATCAGAATGCATGCTGTGCAGTGATGACGGAAAAGAAACGAGACAAACGGTGAGTTACTCATGTTAAGTTGTTGAAACTAGGAACTCCATTCTAGCATCAATGTATTTTTATCTGAACGGAACTAAGTAAAGAAGGCCTTAATATTTCGTAAGCTTACACTTACAAACGAAACATTAGTCCTTTTGTGTAGAGTATCCAGTACGCGAGACAAACCTCTGAAGTGATGGCATCATTTTGAAAGGTAGGTCTGCGCGAAACAGTTAAAATTGTATTTCTTTGTACGAATATTTTTGGTTATTGGGGTATCAAACTAAAAGGCTCTGGGCGAGTACACAAATACGAACAACGAGAAGTTTGGATTTCAACTCGAGAAAGGCTTCAACGATGCAAGGTGATTTTGTCTTTGTTTTCAGTGTTCTCTTAACAGTGATTACATTTCAATCCTTTGTTAGTCTTGACGTGTGGCTTAGATTTTGTGTATTAATTCTAATCTTTGGAACGTTTTCTTGTTTTTAATTCCAAAATTGTGTTAATACGTTTTCCAGAAAAACAACCTTCCAGGGATTATGAAATTATGTGCGTGCCATAGTCATAAAAACTCTTAATCAAATGATATTGTTCAGATGTTTCATTTGAATATTTGTATCATAAAGATCTTTGTAATAGAGAAAAAGTGAATTAGTGTCGCCTTTAAATGTATGTGTTTAGTGCTTTCATTGTTGTAAAAAGGAAATCATTCCAGCTTTCAGTGTTGTATCATAGTAATCACTTAGAAAAACACTTTCTAACATAACTTAAAAAGCGCTGAAAACAGAATGGTACATGTCGATAGTTGCACAAAACCTTTAACGAAACAATCATAAGCTCAATATTTTTTCAATACGTTACTTTTAAGCAAGACAATATTACCTAAAATGATGTCATACATGGAACGTTGAATCGTTTTGCAATAACCCACATAACCATCTTGTATCTTTTTTGAATAACAGGATGGTAGCTTAGAACGTTTGGCACGGGAGAGCGAGTTGTTGGAACAAGCGTACGGTCATTACTTCGACCTCAAGATCATCAACAATGACATAGAGGACACAATACGAACTCTGGAACAAGCGATTGAGGAGGTCAGATATTTTACAACGTTATTGAATGTGCAATAATCAGAGGTCATCCTCAACGATGCGTAATGTTGAGTTGGTTGTTCTCTCATGTTATTTATAAATAAGAGTACTGGTCCGCTGTGTACCATTTGTTTGACGACATACGTTACCGTTGTGATTTTTTAAGCAATTCACGTGTATTGATTACATTCGCAGGTGTGTACGACGCCACAGTGGGTACCAGTATCGTGGGTTTACTAGCTTCTAACCTGAGACTCTACTCACAAATTCCATGCAGCATCACTGTGTAAATGATTCGGAGAAAATGTCACCAAATCAGCCAATCAACGGCAAGGGCGCAGATTGATTTTTACATATTCACAGATCACAATGAACAAATGAGATTTGCACAGACATTAGTGATTTAGTGCAAAATGGACTCAAACAGATTGAACTAATCAGTGTGAATTGGACAGAACTAAAAATCAGCAACTCTTAATAACGTGGATTGGATTTGGTTACGGGCATAAATGTGAAAAATGTGGATGATTTTTTTACGGAGAAAAATTGTTGTGAATCAGGATGGGGAATCTCGATGGACACCGCACCAGAGAAACTTGCTTTGTATCGCCATATCAATTCAGATACATCTCGCATAAAAAGTCATTACTCTTATTCAACATTGTTATTAGCACTCTGTTATCTAGTAAGATTATGGAGATGTACATTACGGTGGTTCTTTTTCGTTTCATTCCACTTTCCATCCTCTGAAAATATACGAAATGTGAAAGTTGACTAGAGGTGGAGGTAATTTCATCCATACAATGCATCCTGTATACGGTAAACCACAGGTTACGGTAAATTATTTTCAAAACAATTTCTTGTGGGCTTGCACGGTTCCTTTCAGTGCAACGTTCTGAAATCTATTGTGCTTTCAAATGTTCAAAAGGGAAACCTGTAACTTAAGACACCAAGGAGGTCACATGTTGTAGTCTTGCAAAGCAAAAATAAAAAGTGCATTGTATGTTTGTTTGTCAAACTGAATACATGTTAATTTCACTCCTTCATATTTCATGCCAAAATGTCCTGCATGTGCTAGACGAGGGACACTGTCTACATGTACAAATGAACACGTTTACAATTTTATAAGCATTGCATTCATTGAAAGTCATAATTTTCTTAGGTATCTATTTCATTGTCATTACCATTTGTAAATGATTCCACCCTGTACAGTGATTATAGCTAATTTTCAGTGTGCACATTCTATGAAATTATATCTGGCTATAAAATACAACAAAGGTACTCTTGTCTTCTGAGAAATTTTATCAGACTCTAGAAGTGATGTACATACTTTTTATTCCTAAAAAGAAATCCATACGTCTTAATGACAAAAATTCCTTATGTTCATATTTTAAGGCACCACTACAATAAATAAAAGATGTGAGCGAAATAGTCCCATGTTGGTAAACGTTATGTTGTGTACATATGTGTTTAAGCGTGTTGAATAAATCAAATAAGTCGACCAGGTTCAGAATCCGCATTAATGTTGAGTTAACACGCTAGTCTTTGCCAGTTCATCAAGGTAAACCAAGCAATATGCCACACGGCAATATTATCTGCTGGTAAGAGTTAAGCACGAGCACCACGTCAGTGGAAATATTTTTTGGATTCTTATGATTTTGCAGTTAAGTTCAAGGTGCTGACTAAATTGCGGAGGATTACCCTGATAATGATGTTATGGCATTTTTGATGCTTAAAATTCGATGCCATTTCACAGATAATTTTCTAAATGCAAAAATAGTCCAAATAAAGAATACCAAATAAATGAATTGTTCGGTACATACGAAAATTAAGTAACCAATATGTAAAATTATTCAAGATGTACATATTAGTTATTTTGTTAATTATTTTCTGTCCGCAAAAATATGTCGCATCCCAGAGGAATCATACATTATCTATTTGTTCTAAACGAAGAAACACATCTGTTATCCATTAGTTACAAAGTAGAACAGCTTTATGACAGTAGAGAAAGAGCATGTTAGTTCATCTATTTGTAACAAAACATGAAATTGTAATATAAATAATTGGTTAATAAATCACAACTCTTTGAGTAAATTTATTCCATTGTTTTTTACTTCTTAAGATTATGTTTATACTGGTTCCAGTCACCTATTTAAAGCGACGGTGTTGATGTTCTTGAACGATTTAAATTTGAAAAAGAAACAAAAAATATTTACTGGTAACATCTGCTAATTCTTCAAGGTCTTACATGAATTAATAGAACAATAGATCCTACGGTTGCCGGAGTAAAATATGGCAAAACTCGTTCCGAATATTCGATCATACATTCTATTATCTATTGGACTGTAGAGTTTTCCTTAATTACACAAAAGATGGCAATATTGTTTGTAATATATCTTGCTTATAAATGTCAAATATATTAAGGAAAATGATCGTTGAAGTTTGTACAAGTTTATTTTACCTCTATATTCGAGGTTTTCCTAAACCACACAAATCTGACATTTCTGGCATTTTTGTACAAAACTGACTACCAAGTTTTCCTATATTTCGTAATTTTCTGCCAAATCATGGCAGATTCCTGCCAGCATTGACATACAATGGGTCGCAACCATTGAATGCCAATGCTGGCAGAATTCTGCCAGGAATTGGCAGAAAATTACGAAATATAGGAAAACTTGAATAGGGCTTTAAAATTTCAGCAAAAAATAAAGTTGCCTCCAGTAGGAATTGAACTCACAACACCAACCATCTATGGATTAGAATTCTAATGCCTTACCCACTCAGCCAATGTCATTCCTTTTCAGTCTCAGATTTTCAGACCCTTATAAAGTCATGCTCTATTGAATCTTGAAATCCAAGTCCAAAAAGTGAAGTGGAGCATCAACACATGTCTCTGTGGCTGAGTGAGCAAGGCATTAGAATTCTAATCCATAGATATTGGTGTTGTGAGTTCGATTCCAACTGGAGGCAACTTTATTTTTTGCTTAAATTTTAAAACCCTGTTTTGTACAGAAATGTCAGATTTGTGTTATTTAGGAAAAACTCGAATAAGTGTTTGATTCACACTCAAGATCTAATCCTTCTGGAGTCAACTTTTTTCGCTAGATATTTTTCGTTATTACTTCTAAAGCCAATTTTGACAGCTTTGCGTAATTACGGAAAAACTGGTATCGGACATCAGCACATGAACATTCCGTATTTATTTTTCTTCATGTGCAATTCCAGTTCTGATTTTCAATTATGTGATGCAAGGACATTTGAAAATATTTTTCATTAAGACAATCTGGTTGTTTATATCTACCATATGAAGGACAAATTTTATAACAGAGAAAAATGCTCCTGTAACCCATTAATTTCGATCTGTGAGTAATGTTTTAGTAAAGACTCTATCACAATTATCTGCAGTTTTGACTAAATTTTAATCGATCCAGTTTTTCCCAAATTACTCGAACTTCTAATTAATAACATGTATAAAAAGAACTGACATGTCAAGATGTATGCAAGAAAATAATTACCGAAGAAACACGAATAGACGAGTTTTCCCGTATCACACAAAGTTGGCAATATTGTCAACTTTGTATTGGATTTAAATGTATTTAAATTCAACATT
>JBCAUG010059069.1:0-23216 GCA_038406175.1 Haplosyllis leylae | reverse complement strand
CCCCCCCCCCCCCCCCCCCCCCCCCCCCCCCCCCCCCCCCCCCCCCCCCCCCCCCCCCTCCCCCCCCCCCCCCCCCAGGACCAAGAAACTTTGTTGTAAATTATTTTCTCATCGGTATCCCTGCCCAATCGTCAAAATTAACGACAGTATACTCCGAGGATTATCTGAACGGTTACCAGTAATCACAAATGTGCTATTCGTCGCCATGACAACCAGCGACAAACACGTTCCCTGACAACTTGTTCAGTTGCTACACCTTGTTCATCACCACACCTTTTTCTACATTTGTACCTACCTACTTCTTGTTACATATACTTGTTGTTTACTTGATGTCTTGTTCACATTCTACTCCCGTACATATTTAGGTGAGGTCATTCTCTGGTTGATCAAATGATACCAGATTCTAATACTGAACTGATAGATCAACTAATGACATTCCAAATACAGCACACCTTCGCAACAACGGCCAGCTAGTGTTCATCGTAACCGTATATAAATAACGCATCCGAATGAACTCTTTGGCGGATCTAGGGGGTGCAAGGAACGCTCGTCCCCTCTCGACCAAAATTGCTACATTTCTGCAGTTTTCAGGAAAAAATGGTCAAATAGTAGGTTCACGCCCCCTTTGGGGATCCACGCCCCCCAAAAAAATCCTGGATCCGCCACTGGAACTGTCGGTTAACAGACGGCTTCCTCATTCACGCCTTCAATGGCGGGGAATTTATCTTCAAGATGCTGAACGTTATTTCAAGTGTGTTTCACGCGACCCATTCTGCCCGTTACCATTGACACAAAGTTAAACTGTGACGGGAACGGCGACAGACCTTGAGTTGTCGCCCAGTTCCCCGTCTCGTGGCCTTCCTTTGGGAGGTAGACTGTAACTTAGCTTGTTCTTTGCGTATTAACATTTTTATTAGCCTCCCTGTCTCTTTACGGGACATAATCATACATGGCCGCTTATCTTTATTGCTAATTTCCATGTGGAAAGATAACAATCCTCTTCCTCCTTTATTGGCAATGAAAATATGTTATTATCAGCCTTGGGTTTGGCAATTATTGCAAACAACCTAAAAAATCTCTTATCTCATTCTTATCAATTTCGGATCTTGAGTTCAAAGTTGACTTATACGTGTCAACGTCAGCTGGTCCAACCGCAGGTGAAGATTGAGCTTTTATTCATTGAATCGTACACTGAAGTACGAAAACACCTTGTCAACTGTGGACACTTGGTGGTGGGCAGTGGGATACCCCTTTATAACAATTCCAGGTACCCAGAATTGACCAATTTTACTGTACAGTGGGATGCCTCTTGATGACAATTCCGGGTACCCAAAATTTACCAATTTGACTGTACAGTGGGATGCCCCTTTTTAACAATTCCGGGTACTCGGAATTGACCAATTTTACTGTACAGTGGGATGCCCCTTTTTGACAATTCCGGGTACCCAGAATTGACCAATTTTACTGTACAGAACAATTCCGGGTACCCAGAATTGACCAATTTTTACAGTGGGATACCCCTTTATGACGATTCCAGGTACCCAAAATTGACCAATTTTATTGTACAGAACAATTCCGGGTACCCAGAATTGACCAATTTTACTGAACAGTAGGTTCTCCGTGTAGGACAAGTTTTACTGTACAGTATATTATACTGTACACTGGGTGTCCCGGAGGTGAGGGTAATGCATGGTAAGTTTTATAAACAATGACGTGTCCACCTATCTCAACTTTTACTGTGCAACCTTGTTATGTAAGTCACAAAACATGTGGCACTGAATCATGACAAAAAAATCATAAACGGTTCTATCGTTGTAAAAAAATATTTAACGACAATTTTTACGTTAACGTTCACCTCATTTCATCGTTCCGTTATTTACGTTGCGTATCGTAAACCGCACCGCACCGACCACACAAAACGGAACCGCGAGCAATGAGGAAGGAAATAGCACTCACTATCAGTGCTCGGTACTAATCTCCGTCTGTCACAGTCTTTGTTTGATAAGCACTACGTTTGTTCACAGTTAACGTCAACGTCTTTCTAAACGTTCAAAATGGGTTCAGTGCAGGTTCATGCATCTGGTGTTTTAAAGATCAAAAATTCCACTGACAACTTTTGCTCAGATTTCACACACACACACACACACACACACATACACACACACTCACAGACAAACACCACTCACATTTCCATCTGTCAAATTGCATTACTTAAAAATGTTATCATCTCAAGGAATCTTTTTCAACTGAAATGACACACGTCACAATCAAAATGTATGTACAATAAACAAGAAAGTGATAAGCTTGAAAACAAAGCACTCTTGCAGATAGGCACAGAAAAATATATGCTACACGGAACTACAGTTGGGTGTAGGGGAATTGGGGGGGGGGCGGGGTTAAACTTTCTGAGAATATTGTGCAAACAAGTTGTGAAAATAAATAAATAAACAATACACCAAATGACTACAAAATTGGGACGTGTCCTAGAAAAAAAAGACAAAAAAAAAAAAAGACGAACGACTCCAATGAAAAGCCGTGCAGACATTAGTACGTACCTGCACATAAGTTTGTGTCGCACTGTCCTTCCACAGCTGATTCCGCATTCAGGCAGGTAGTGCTGTTGTCGTTCGACTGACAAAACGTGCAATTCTCTGCTTTACAACATGCATCCGCATCTTTGTACTCACTGCAGCCTACAACATGTGAAACAGTATGTGAAATGTGTACAGTGAACAATTTTTTTTTTTCATTTTCATGCAGTTTTTAGGAAAAATGGCAGATTGCCGCTCCCACTTTGCCGTTGTGCCCCTTCCCTGGGAAATCCTGGATCCGTCACTGATGATGATGGACCTCGGTGTGTTACGAAATGACCACAAAGGTATTTACTGATAACTACTGTGGACTACGCGTATCCCTGCGGTTTTTTAGAGGTGCAAAATTGTGACCGACAATGTACATCTTGTCACAGATTTTCAACCAGTCCCTTGTGTGTGTGTGTGGGTGTGTGTGTGAGAGAGAGTGTGTGTGTGGTTGTGTGTTTGTGTGAGTGCGTGTGTGTGTGTGTGATTGAGAAGGGTGCACACAGCGTGACCTTCGTGATCTGACTGTGGGACACAAAGCTCGTAATGATTATGTAACATTTTTACCCTCAACATGTTTATGCTTAATTGAACGTAGATTAACCTCCTTACATGTATGGAATAGAAATAGAAATCAGCATTTTACCAAAAGTTACAAGTCCTTACCTTGACTGTAAACAAATCCTGCTAGTAGTACAATTACTATGGCAACAGTTTTGAATATTTCCATGATTGATTTCGGTGTAAAAATAACTTTTATCCACGAAAATTAGCACCTACTTCCAAAACTGTCAGCGTTTCAACGATATCTGTCACATGTAGGTCATACGTCATCACAGCTAGAGTGTCACATGACGTGGGGATTTCCTGGGATTTCCCTCATGTTGGAGAACATGTGTTAGATTTGATGCATGTCATATTTTCGAGTTTTCCAGTACTTTGACTGGGTATTTTAAGCAGAGGTGGTGTGTATGTACCATAGTATGGACACATTACTGGCTAAAGTGGTTTGCGTATTGCAAGAGATGCTTTAAGGACAATGATCATTAGCTTATAGGAGTTATGTCTGCACTATAAACTCATAATGAAGCTGGTTGTCCATAATATATGTAGTAGTAAGCCCGTTGACAGTGTCTATCATATCATAATGCTTCTACCCACGTGAATTTAGTCCCAAGCTGCTAATGGTAACTTTTCGACTTTTTTTAATGGAAATTTGTGATAAGATGTAGGATTGTCAAAAGATAATGACTACCTGATTTTCAGGTGATTGAGTTGAGGGAAGATGGAAGAAATCAGGGATCCGAAGCATCTACTGCGAAATCCTAGAGGTATGATAATTTCATTGTCTATCCACTGGAGCTCGTGGAATAATGACAATTACCAAAACTCGACCAGGGTGCCTAAGGGGTCAGGTGTAGATTTTTGCTTCATGGAGGAATCAGTGAGTGAAGTAATAGAATTATTTCCCGAGTCTTACAACAATGATAACAGAACTTACGCTCTGGAAGCAGCAGACTCAGAACCTGGAGGTGATTCTTCGACAACCGCAAACTCTCAGCAGGATGAGACAGGTCAGACATGAAGCCCGGACAACATTTCGATTCAAACGGTGTTCAGATTTCGATTAACCTTTTCGTCATCGTTCATCGGGTACATTGTTTGGATTGCTGTTTGCAGCCAAGTTTTCAGACCTTTCATTTACACCAACGATCAGTTGAATCAAATGTAAATAGACCCTTAGCTCTGCTTCGCAATTTTCTGCGAGGATTTTGACAGGAAACGAGCCAATCTTCCAGTCCCTGGCCAACCACAGATTTTAAAAAATACTTGGAAGTTTTATTACTCTTTCTATTCGCTTTAAATTTTTGTACTGATTGTATGTATTTGCAGCTTTGATGAGAAGTGCTGTGAAAAAGATCAACGCCATGGACCGAGAGGTGTACGAAGATATCATTTTTCAGCACCAGGTCCGTTAAATTTGGGTTAATTTACATTGGACGAATGCAAAAGCGATGTCGCTTCCTGCGAAATTGATAGGGTCCGTTTGTACTGAGAGTAAACCCGAATTTCCTTTTGTACACATAACAAAGAAAGTTTTTCGTGAGAGCCATACCGCTCCTCCCCCCCCCCCACCCACACTCCACTGTGCCATCCGACTTTGTGACGCCGTAAATGAGGGAGGGTCCTTCCTGCCTATTCCTTTCTAGGGTCCGTTTGTACTGAGAGTAAAACCGAATTTCCTTCGACACATATAGCAAGAAAATTTTTCGTGAGAGCCACACCGCCCCGCACTCCACTGTGTTATCTGACCTTATGACGCCATGAAGGAGGATCCTTCCTGACTATTCTTTCCCAGGGAGTCCGGGACCTCCTTCCTGTATGGTTCTTCCTGGGAAAGGAGGCCTATCTCAGTGCATCATGGGACAGCCTCACAGAGACCCCTCATCCCCCATCCCCCATTGTGGTCAGATTGACACACACAACTGAAAAATTTCTGACCGTAACAGCGTACACAGTTAACTTTACACGATTGCGATTTTCAACCAACAGAACTTGGCGTTCAGAGACCGGCAGATGAAGGAGCAAAAGCGGTTGACGAACTTGGAGAACAAGGTGGACGAGGTGCTACGTGAGAACAAAGACGACGAAGTGGATGAGTTAAATGAGGTGCTACTTACTATATTATGATTGGATCGAAACAGTGTAAGATTTTGATTTGTGAAACCTCTCTGGTTTTGGTTTGGTATGTCCCAACATGTAGCCTAAAATATACCATTCATTTTACTCCCCCAACACCGAGAACGATATATGTAGCGAGACCGATAAAATTGCTAAAATTAACCAATGGCATCAGTGGCAGGGTCCCGGTGCAGTGTGAAGTGTTCTGCATATTACAGAACCCATAATTATCGTTGTCGGTCTTGGTCTCGGTATCGTTCTCGGTGTCGTCCTGTGTGAACAGGCCGTTAAGGTCCCTCATGTTAACGCAATCTGAAACTGTTCTGTGTAGGTGATGCCTCATCGGAAACCGCGTCCAATTGGTGATATGATGAAGAAGGAGTACAAAGTTTACTGCAGAGCTTGCGGCTGTGACTGGGGCTTGATCGTCAGGTACAGGGAGACGGTAAACCTGCCGTTATTCTAGGCACAAGGTAAAAAGCTTTGTCCATATCACAGCCGTTGCATTTATCTCAACATAATGTCAATGTTTAAGGAACGTTATCAATAGGAATTTACCTTAGATGTTTTAACACTTTTAGAAAACATTAGTCATGAATTAATTACCACCCGCGTACGAAGTACTACTGGAAGGTAATATTTCAGTTTGTCTGTTCACCAGGGGGGAGGAGAGGGGGTCCTGGACCAGGGTACCCCCCAACCCAACCTCCCTGCCTCCACCCCTCCCCCACCCAGGACCAGGACAGGGTACCCCCACCCCCCTTCGACCAGGACCAGGACAGGGTACCCCCACCCCCCCCCTTCGACCAGGACCAGAACAGCGTACCCCTTCTCCACCCCTGCCCTGTCCCCGCCTCCGCCCCACCCCCTCCCCCCAGCCAGGCAGGAAATGCCACGGACAGCATACAGCGCGGTCGAGGTCGAGATCTATGTTCGTGGCGAAGCTTACCATCGGTCTTCAACTATTACAGAAAAAATTGATGTTCAATGTGTACGAAACCATTTTTAAATTAAAATTTGTACAAAAAATTTTAAAATTTAATTTTTATGTAGGTTTTACGGTTTTTAAGGGCGTGGATGGAGAGCGAGGTGAACGGATCACCGTTTCACGCCATAAGACGTGGAGTACTGCACCCTGTACCTTCCCCATGCACCTTCAAGAAAATCACACACACAGACATCCTAGAAACGTTCAGGGACAGAGCCTTCATCTCGTAGACCCATGTACCCTGCGCCTTCAAGGCAATCACACACACAGACATCCTAGAAACATTCAAGGATAGAACCTACATCTCATAGACGTGGAGTACTGCACCCTGCACCTTCCCCATGCACTTTCAAGGAAATCATACAGACATCCTAGAAACATTCAGGGACAGAACGTTCATCGCATAGACCCATTTACCCTGCACTTTCAAGGAAATCACCCAAATAGACATCCTAGAAACATTCAGGGACCGAACCTAAGTCTCATAACCGTGGAGTACTGCACCCTGCCCCTTCAAAGAGATCACACAGACAACTTTGAAACTGTCAGGGACAGAACCTGCATCTCATAGACCCATGTACTTTACACCTTCAAGGAAACCACAGAGACAAGACATCCTAGAAACTTCAGGGTCAGAACCTGCATCTCATAGACGCTGACCCCTGCACATTGAACGAGATCACACACATGGACATCCTAGAAACGTCAGGGACACGGACTTTAGGTGCACTTATACTGTGCAGCAGCGAAAGGAAATAGTTTTTCATTGCCGTCACTCAATATGTACAGCATAGTAATTCACGCACTTGAAAACGCCTTCGCTTTCGCGTTCACCTTTATACAGTGTAAATGTGCCTTTGGATAAATAAGAGAGCGGAATGACTCACGGACAAGCTGTTTTGAGAATTCTGACTGAAGTAAGAAACTACTTTTGAATTCTGATCAATAATCACAAGTGTGTTGCAACCTCGTATTGATTGCTGTCGAATATGGAAAGTGGGATATTTAAAATCCCGTTGTTATTGGTCTGTGCATTATGGCATTGAACTGGTGCAGGAAGGTACACAGCATAACGGTGTGTTTACACTGGCCGAACCGAGACCTAGACGGAGAGTGAGGTCAGTTTCGATTGGGTACCCGATGGTGTTTTCCTCTTTCTCTGTCTCGATGTAGTGTGATACAATTCTATGCAAGCCATTTTTATCTGTCTCGGTCTCGGCTAGTGTAAACACACCATAAGTCAATAATGAACTCCGTATAAAGAGCATAATGACTTGTTCACACGTACCGACACCGAAATTTGGCCCGTTAAGTTTTAATATTGTGTCAATGGTTGATGGGCATAATAGGTGTGGAACCCATTCAGCCAGAATTTCGGTCTGATTTAGCGGAGTGCGAACACCCCCCAGGGTAACCATGCAACCCAAAACTTTGTGTTATCGGTGACGGGCTTGGTGTCTGTACGTGTGAACAAGGCTTAAGGCTACACCTCCTGATCAATTCATGCCATTGCAAGACTTTAATGCGTTCAAAGAGGCACTTTCCTCATACGTTTTATATTATCAGTATATTGTTACGAAGTGATACAATCAGATATAGTGGCTCCGGAACCCGTCTGTTCCCGTGTAGTATCTGGATCTGTAATTATTAAAGCCGAATGAACATTCGGAAGAAACAAGCCAGGTTTTTGTTTACACAGGAAACGGTAAATAATGGTTGCATAAATATTCGCTGTTAAAATATTTACCCCGAAAGTCAGCTCGACGTTAAAAATCCGGAGAAAATTGTATTTCGAGTAAAAACCGAACTTTAGCGCAGTTGATCCGTCAAATGCGCGTCAAGCTGTTTAAATACAGATGGCGCTGCTCTTCGCTGTGTGACGATAAAACCATGGTTTATTGTATTGATCGTGAAACTGTTTCCGAAACTGTGTCGGATTTTCAGATTCGCTTGGTTTTATTCGGAATTCTCCTTTATTCTCAGTTTCACTCGCCTATTTTAAAAGGAGTCTCTCCCAACCATAAGGCGTTTCTTTCGATGGGACAATGGAGGAGATTACTAATCCCAAGTATCTGCTGCGGTACCCTCAAGGTATGGTCTATTATTACGTCTGTCCCGAAAATGCCTTTTGTGAAGATACGAAGAATTTTTGAGCCTAATTACTGTTTAAAATGTACGCTTAAGTTTAGTCATTTTATGGACATGAGTCATTTCCGGTTTCGGAGGAGGCGGGGGGGGGGGCATTTCATTAGATTTTTAGGAATACGGCAAAACATGTTGTTAATGTCGCCTTTCCCGGAGGGTCAACGCCCCCTTCTTCCACAGAGTACCCTGGATTTCCGCCTGCCTTTTGTTAGAAAGAAAATCATCAGAAACTAAGTGTTCGTTACCGTACATACGTGTGATACTAGAAGGTAATGTTTTCAGTCATGTTTGTCTATCGAAAAGGGGTGGGTGTTCGGTTCCATTGCACCAAGGGACAAACCCCACTGATGTATGATAGCAATTGGCAAGCGGGTAGTTGCTGTTCGACTGAAAGGCCATCTTGTGTCCATTGGGCGTGCACCTCGTAAAAGTCCACCTGAAGTACAGTTTTAGCTTTGAGCAAAGAGTTCTCACCAATCAAATTCGCTTACAGATGAGAGCATTGCGCATGACATGGCGCTTCCGTCCAAGTACCGAGAACGATTAAACCGGAACTTCGACCGGCTCATTACGGATATCGAACTGGGACCGATTCTTCTCGAACTGAGAGAAAAACGCAAGTTATTGATTTAAAGATTTCAGAAAATGTGTCGACAGGACAAAGTTCAATTCTAAAACCAGCGAAAACAACAATGACATTTTTAGCAAGTGTGATTCCAAATATTCCCTGGTTTTGTAGGTGTAATTGGTGAAGAAGAGCACGACAGGTTGTGGACAATGCTGAAGACTGGCGACACCAAGCGGCAGAGGCAGGCGAAGAAAGAGTTCCTCATCATGCTACCATCTTGCGGCAAGAGTGCTTACCTCTGGTTCTGTCACTTGCTACAGCAGCTGGATCAAGAGACACTGTGTTATATGTTGGGTAGGTGAAGGACTACTGTAGTTAGATGGATCATGGGACACTATTACATGTTGGGTAGCACTATGGATTGGTATTCTACTAGCACTGCTTGCAGTAGGATCATGGGATGCTCTCTTGTATGTTGGGTATGTTTTGGCATTCTTGCAAAGAGATTACAAGGCACTCTGTTATGTTTTGGTAGGTGTAGCACTGCCGAGGTATTCTGAGGTACTCTGTTACATGCAGGGTAGGTGTATCACTACCTCAGTAACCATCATATGAGGTGTTCTAATTGGGGTGGTGTTCTGTTACATGATGACCAGGTGTAGGACTGCTTGCATTAGGGGACACTTGGTTATGTTGGCTACATGTAGCACTGCTTGCATCAGGATCAGGAAACTCTGCTTCATGAGTAGGTGTAACACTGCTTACAGCATCACCATGAGGTACTATTATATGTTCAGTAGGTGTAGCACTATTTGCAATAGAGTCATGAGGTATTTTGTTATATGTCAGATAGGTGTATCATACAATAGACTCATGAGATACTTTGTTATATGTCAGATAGGTGTATCATACAATAGAGTCATCAGGTACTTTATTATATGTCAGATAGGTGTATCATATAATAAAGTCATGAGGTACTTTATTATGTCAGATAAGTGTATCAATACTTCCAGCAGGATCATAAGACATTGTTTCATGTTAGGTTGGTGTGACACTACTTGCAACAGCATCATGAGGTACTCTGTTACATGTTTACTAGGCATAATATTACTAACAGTTGGATCATGGGGTACTCGGTTACTTGTTGGGTAGGTTCAGCAGTGCTTTTACCAGCACCGTGCACAGGAATTTAGCAAATGTCACAGCTTTGTTAGTGAATACAATAGCTTAGCCGTTTGCTTTTATTGTTACAGCTGACAAGGACGATTTGGAGTCCATCACAACTCTGGTGGAAAACTTTGAGAAACGGCAGCGAAGAACAGAGATGGCGCCAGCAGAGGATTTCTGTACTGAGACGCCAGAAGAAAGTGGAAATGATGCCAAAAAGAACAAAAACGACACATCGGTAACTGCCCTGGAAACAATCATCTTTTCAGATTCGTGCAATATCTTAAGATACTGAGCTCTGCGATACCAATTGTCCCCTCGTTTTCTAGGCTCTTCCAGCGGAATTGGTTCCGGAAACTACAGACTCGGCATCTGCAAATGGTTCTCAAACGACTGCAGACTTCCAGAATCACAAGACAGGTCAGATTTACGTCTATTTTATCAGGTTCCTCCCAGATAATCATGAAATACAGAACCATTGCGACAGGGGTGCCCCTATATCGACCACCATAGATTTCTGAAGTGTTTACGATAATGTTCGACAGATGTCTCCACTTCATGTCTGATTTCCCTACAGATGGCACCATTCTTTTCAGGTATCCTTGTAGCCGATGCGTCATCCCTGACTCCAGATGCGGCTGCAGGCTGGATTCGGGAGCTGAGAGGCTACCAAAAGGAACTGGCGGAGCCGGGGCTTCGAGGTGACAACTACATCATCTGTGCTCCGACCGGATGCGGAAAAACCAGAATAGCCGCTTACATCATTCACGAACACCTTAAGTACAGAGGGTAATTTTTAGCAAAGCTGTTCTTTAATAGGCTTTACTGATGTAATGAGAATCTTCTTGAACGAGATTTCGCGAGACTATGAGATATTAATGGACACTAACCTCGGGACGTTGCGATATTTGGTACTTAAAACAACCTCATATGTCATGTTTTTTTCGTTTTCAACGACAATAATTATTAACAACAGAATATAAAGAACAGCTCTGCCACCTACCAGACAGCTTACTTACAGTGGTTCTGTTCTTACATCTATTTTGGGCTTCTAGTGACATCTTGCCATGTGTCACAATACCAGGGTCAGTGGCGGGTCCAGGATTTCCCAGAGTGGGACCAATTTTTCCCAAAAAACTGCATGAAAATGAAGAAATTTTGGTCCAGAGGGGGAGGGGCCTCCCTGGCGCCCCCTTAGATCCTCCACTGAGGGTGCACCCCTGGATTTGATTAACGGAGTGTGATGATTTCCTTTCTTTGTCTTCTGCTGTGACACCTGCTAACTTCATGGTGGCCGCCATGCCATGGCAGCTAATCCCCTTTACCATTTACTTTATAAAAGAGCAATGAGTGGTTTGATTGATATCAAAGCACAGAGCTG
Organism: Haplosyllis leylae; assembly: GCA_038406175.1. Taxonomy (NCBI): domain Eukaryota; kingdom Metazoa; phylum Annelida; class Polychaeta; order Phyllodocida; family Syllidae; genus Haplosyllis; species Haplosyllis leylae. The sequence goes on along the minus strand of JBCAUG010059069.1, from coordinate 11,706 downwards.
TCGTCAACTGGGCATTTTTGCAGTAACGCTCGGGTGGTGATGTTTGCCCCGACCGTAGCCCTGGTGAGACAACACTACAAGGCGTTGCAAGAGTACTTCTGTACCCCGGACTACCAGGCAGCCCATCGACATGTGAAGCTCAACTACCTGGTGGGCCCTGAGAAGGAAGTCAAACCTCCTGTGGAAATCATGCTCAAGCACCACCATGTAAGTTGTTGTCACTGACACAAACGAAACATTTAGGAATGTTGTAGGAATGATCTCTTTGTTTGTCTGTCTGTCTTCCCACCCCCACCTCTCTCTTTCTCTGGTGAAGTGGGAACAAATCATTTATCTACCAGGTGATGGTGATGACACCAGCGATGTTCTACATGGGTATTAAGAGCGGCCGGTTGGAGGGTGTCCACCAGGTCACCCTCATGGTGTTTGACGAGTGCCACCACGCTTGCGGAGGAAACAACTACAACCTCCTGATGGGGCAGTATGTGGATCACAAAGTCAAGCTACAGAGAGGAGAGAATGATATTCCGATACATCTCCCACAGGTAACAAAAATGTTGTTCTAGACAATAATATACCGGGGGGAGGAGGGTTGTTCATGAGAGGTGTCCGTCAAATAGGTCTTGGTGGATTATTGTCTACAACAGCAGGTGGATGAGTTTCCATTGTTTGATACAGATAATTGGCATGACAGCATCCCTTGGAGTTGGACACGCCATGGTGTGTGACAGTGCAGTCCAGTTCATCCTCCGGAAGTGCGCCAATCTGGATGCGCGTGGAATTACCATCACCAGGGAATACAAAGAGGAACTCAGACAAATAGTCCACGAGCCACAGGAAGGTAGGAAGCCTCTATCACATCTTTGGATGCTGGTTTTGTTAGATCTCATCTATTATTTATCGGAATTATCTTCCAGAGACGGTGTCCATACCTGCTCAGAAGAAGGATCCATTTTCCGAGACTGTGATTGACTTGATGAAAGAAATTGAAGAACGCATCAAAAATATTCCGGGTATTTGCAAATCACATTTTGGTTTTCATCAGAAGCAATACAGAGTGAAAATTTCTTTTTGAAAAAAATTGTTACCCGCTGTCCCGTAAAGCCTGAAAGGAAAACAATTGAAAATGCACAACGCGCTCTCTACTTTGGTTCAACTTGTACTTCAAATAGTAGCGTCACTTTCTGAACCCAATACCATTTTTGGCTGTTGCCAAAAAACAAGGGTCATGAACAACTTTTACCGCCCGCGTACGTAGTTTGAAGGGAATGTACTGTTTTCAGAGGTGTCTGTCTGTACACCTGGGGGGGGGTACCCCATCTCCATCCCATAATACTTCCACTGGTCCCATGTCCTTTCTGAGGGGATACCCCAGGTCCAGGTCAGGATGGAGGGGGGTGCTTCAGGGTACCCCCATCCAAGGTTTGGGTCCCCATGGCCAGTCAGAACAGGAGGGCATCCTGGGGTACACCCCCATCCAAGGTTGGGGTACTCCCTGCTCCTGGCTTGGTCAGGATGGGGGGGGGGGGCACCCAGGGGTACCATCCAAGGTTGGGGTAACCCCCAGCTAGGTCAGGATGGGGGGTTCGCAAGGGTACTCCCCCATTTGAGGTTGGGGTACTCCCCCCGGCCAGGTCAAAATGGGAGGCACCCTGGGGTACCCTGTCCAAGGTTGGGGTATCTCCTCCAGCCAGGTCGGGATAGGGGCCCAGGGTACCTCCCATGATCCAAGGTTAGTGTACCCCCCTTCCAGCCAAGATGGGGTACCCCCCCCCCCTCCCGGGATAGGACAGCAGAGCGAGCACTTGCTACGCGGTTGGCGGTATGCTTCTTGTGTTCACGCAGGAGGACTTTCTTGTCTTCACAAAAATCTTGATTGCAGCAACAGACAAGGTGTCCCTGTCGGATCTGGAGTTCCCTGAGATAAAGAACTCACTGATATACATAAACTACCTGAGTCATGTCGAGGCTAAGATGGCTGACCTCTCCGCGGGCGTCTACAACCGGCGACGTATCATTAGCTGTCTCGAATATTTAGTGGTGAGCATTCCTTCGTCAGACGTCGCATTGCAGTAAAATTTCTGTTCCACTTTTGGCTTTGTTGAAAACATGAGTAAACTGTTTATTACAGTGTTACCATCAAGCGCTGGTCGTCCACGATTCCGCTCGGATCAAAGATGCGCTAAACGTTCTCATCCGGATGTTTGAACTTCGCGAAGAAAACATCGACCAGAACGATGAGACAGAACAGTGGCTCCACCACATGTACAAAAGTAAGGACGAAATTTCCTTTAGCTCTCCTTTTTTCTTTCATTCAATCAGAGGAACAAGTTTTTCAGCAAAATAATATTCATTCTGTAGCCGCAAAAATAACGTAGAGCACAGTGTTTATATGATAAAAGCGTGGATAGTGCGACATTCTCCCACTTTTCTTCACTTAGACGCTTGGCCGATACTGAACGCTGCCAGCCGAAACCCGAGGTACCAGAACCCGAAGCTGGTGGCGCTGAAGAAGATGATCCTCAAGGCGTTTGAGGAAGAACGTGACTCCTACGCCATTCTCTTCACCAAAACCAAGCTATCAACCGAAGTGCTGATGAAGTGGGTGAACGAAGACCAAGATCTAAAGTGGTTGAAAGCAGTGCGACTCACTGGGGTGTCTGGGGAGGATAGCTGGGGTGAGTGGGGGGTCCAAACAGACTCAATGGGGAGTCTGGGAAGGACTTTGGGTGGGTTAGAGGTCCAAACTGTAAGAATTACCACGGTGTCTGCGAGGAGGGTGAGGGAGGGGCAGCTGGGTGAAAGAATAGTCTATGCTTTGACAATTACCTTTTCTTTTCGTTTAATGTCACATGTTTACATTTTAGGGATGACAACCAAAACCCAGCGAGATGTCGTCACATACTTTAAACAAGGAAACAGTCGGTTGCTAATAGCAACCTCTGTTGCTGAAGAGGGATTGGACATCAAAGCGTGCAACTGCGTCTTCCGCTACAATTACACAACCAACGAAATTGGACGCGTCCAGAGCAAAGGTGTTTGATTTGCTTATTATGTTTTCTTTCAGAACCGTGCAATCTTAGCTATTGGACTTCAAGAACACATTAATAATTATTTTTTGCTTGTGCTGCTGAATTGCTATGTCGTATCTATTACAAATAAAAATGTTCAGTGGTGGATGCAGAAGGGGCGATCTATGGGGATTCCTTACCATAAATATTTGCCAAGTTTTTCAAAAAACCGTGAAATGCAGGGTCGCCCCATAGATCTACCACTAATGTTTCTGATCAACCATTCTCACCTTTTACAGGAAGAGTGCGTGAAGAGAACGGTAGATTCTTCACAATAACGAGCGTTGATAGACCTGATCTGGAGCTGAAAGAAGAGATGAACCTTTACAGGGAATGTGAGTTAGTCAGTCAGAATTGTAAAAGAGTTGCTGGAGGAATGTGTCCCAAACATGATGTCATCTCATTAGCATAAAACTCGCATTTTTACCAAATTGGATCATCTACTGTCCTAGCCCCATCCCTGTCCCATATCCCTTGTAGTGGCCCACATCTCTGTCCCATATCCCTTGTAGTGGCCCACATCCCTATCCCATATCCCTTGTAGTGGCCCACATCCCTGTCCCATATCCCTTGCAGTGGCCCACATCCCTGTCCCATATCCCTTGTAATGGCCCACATCCCTATCCCATATCCCTTGCAGTGGCCCACATCCCTGTCCCATATCCCTTGTAGTGGCCCACATCCCTGTCCCATATCCCTTGTAGTGGCCCACATCCCTGTCCCATATCCCTTGTAATGGCCCACATCCCTGTCCCATATCCCTTGTAGTGGCCCACATCCCTGCCCCATATCCTTTGTCCTGTCCCCTTCTATGTCCCATATCCTTTGCCATGGCCCCAATCCCTGTGCCACATCACCTTGTCCTTGTCTCCATCCCTGTCTCATATCCCTTGTCGACAAGAACAAGTACTAAAGATTTTGTCACCCGTACTGGCTTCAAGAGTTTCATACTTATTGCTTGTATTTGCAGCTCTGATGAGAAGTGCGGTGGAGAAGATAACCGCCATGGACCGAGACGTGTACGAGTATATCACCTTCCAGTACCAGGTCAGTTCAATTCTAAACAGTCATGCCATCTGTACAGAGTCTGTAAGCAATGAGGGGAAATTGCTAGTTTATGGATACCCTTGTTGCAGTTTCTGCTGACATCTGTATTGAGATTCAAGGTCAGGGTGGATCCCTCACCTTCCCACAGTGGATTCCTCAGATGCATCAGATGTGAACACAATAAGTACTACATACTCTACTAGTAAAAGTCTATTGCTAACTCGAATGTGTGATATTTAACCAGACTTCGGCGTACAAGGACCGGTTGGGAAAGGCGAACAAACGGTTGGCTGACCTGGAGAACAAAGTGGAGGAGGTGTTCCTCATCTGCTGCTACATGTGTAACCAGATCGTCTGCAAGTCGGACGAGGTGATGAACTTCCAAGAGAACCACTACACGTGCACCGACGACGACTACGTCGATAAGATTACGGTTAGTGATCAGGGTCAGTAGGAGTAAAGAGGGAATTAGTCATTAATCTGTTGCATTCGAACCATATTCACCGAATCTGCATAGGTGTAAAACAATTGTTTTATTGGCCTGTTTGCAGTTAATTCAGGTATGCTGATTCCGTAGAATTATCCAATAATAGTTTTCTTTCTTTGAGAGGGCTTGGGGTTCTGTGGCTTGAAAATTCATTATTTTTTGTGATTACTGTTCTTGCGTCAGCTGTATTCTCCACTGATTTGCTTTGCCATGTAGTAAACAATGATACCCTCTCAATGAAGCGCAAGAGATGACTATAAAGTTTTTTGCCACCTGGGATTGTGTCAAACGTTTCCCAAAACACCATGAAATTTTTTTTTTTAAAAATGGTCCAGATACTTGAAAATTTCTTGTGAATGCCTGTCACTGAAATGATATTTCAGTCCATTGCAAATACTCCGCATAGATTTAAATTTCTGGGAAAATAAATGATGATCTGTTGTAGGTGAAAGCTCCGAGGAAACGAAGGCCATTTTGCATGATGAAGAAGGAGTACAAAGCACATTGTAAAGAGTGCATGTGTGACTGGGGACTGATCGTCAACTACAGGGACATGGTCTACCTGCCTATCCTCAAGGCCAAAGGTAAAATAAAATCCCCACAAAAAACGTACTTTTAAAGTGCAGGCTCCAGTATTTGCGTGTGTGATTGTATTCATGGGGTGGGGAGGGGGGGACGGGTCCCAATCAGGTACGTAAGGGACCACTTCTACCCCAACCACCATCCACAGGTTAGGTAGTTAGGGGACTGCCCCCCTCTCCCCACACGTGGCAGGTGTAATAAACCATGGTCGGTATTACCTTACTGTGATGCACTGAACAACTCACAATACCGTACACCAGCTGAGGGAGTTAAAGTTTTTGAGAGAAAGTGTTTGTAGTTCAGTCTCACACTGTCCACTCTTCATAAATAGTCACTTTCACTGAAGACCAAACAATTTTATGGTTTAGTTAAGGAAACAACTGAAAATTAAATCCTAAAAACTTGATCATCTATTGTTTGTTTCAAGGATTCGCAGTCTTTAAAGACATCGACGGTGAGTGTGGGGACTGCGTCAGCGTGCGTCTAAAGACGTGGAACGACGCACCCTGCGCCTTCAAGGAGATCACAGAGGACGACGTCTTCAAAACCTTCAAGGGCAGAACCTACAAGGCTGAGGCATAGACGTAAACAAGAGAGCCGAGGCACTTTCGGGACTGGCTTAACACGAACTGGAAAGTTTGAGACTCATTCATGGCGCACGATTTACTCGTGACTCTCAAAAGGTCTTTTTCCCGTTGTCAGATCCGACAAAATGTGACAATTAAGCTAATTAGACTAAATTGAAATGAGTTTTTTAATGATAACAACCTGTTATGTTTTACTGACCACGTACGTAGTACGAGGGAAGGTAATATTTTCACAGGTGTCTGTCATTCTGTTCCGGAGGAGGGGAGGGAGGGTATGTCCTGTCCTGGTCCTGCCTTTGAGGCAAGGGAAGGGCGTACCCTGACCAGGTGACCCCAAAAAATATCTAAAGTGATTCGTGTAAATTTCGCCTTTTCATTACATTATATTAGATAAGCCAAAACTACATAAAACATATCACGGCCCCCATCCTTACCATGCTAAACCAGACTTTAGCTGGGGGTGGTACCCTGACCCATCTAGTGACCCATCCCACCCCTCCCCAAGACAGGACCTTGACAGGATATACCCCATCCCCGTGAAGAGAAGGACAGATCATTATATCCACTCGTACCTACGTACGTGGTCGGTAATCAAGAGAAATCAGAATTGGGTAATTATAGAAAAACTCAATTGTAGTATTCAAGAAGTTTTATATTTTGATTATGTTTTAAATGTGTTAGGGTAAGCCAAGTTTCTCACTTTGTTACCTACTACAGGCTTGAATAAATTTATTATCCACGACATCAAGGGTTCTTCATCTGATTTACTATAATTTCACAAGACGGATTTGAAGAGGTATATCCGAAAAAGAGCGTTATTTTAACTTAACAATCCTTTCAGTCCATCCTTCAGACTTCAGAGGGAATTTATTGGGTTTATTAGTTTTAAACAAGGAAAGAGTGGCTTCCTTGTAATTTCACGTTTCTATGCTTTTTGTGAATGTTCAGATTGCATTGGATATCGTGATTTTGAGTTCCTGACAGGTGGAAGTCACTTTGCGGACCCGGTTCCTCTTGTGTTTCAAATTTGAGCGCTCCTTATACGGTCACCCGCTCTCCTTATACGGTCACCCGCGCTCCTTATACGGTCACCCCGCTCCTTATACGGTCACCCTCGCTCTTTACAGACTTGCTCCTTATACGGTCCCCCTCGCTCCTTACAGACTTGCTCCTTATACGGTCCCCCTCGCTCCTTACAGACGTGCTCCTTATACGGTCCCCCTCGCTCCTTACAGACTTGCTCCAGTCGTTAAACTGCACAGGTCCCCTTGTTCCACCTCGTCTCCTTCGAACCATCGCGTCCCTCGTACCTAAAATGATACTTTCAAACGGACAAGCTCGATTTCCCTTAAGAGATTGAGATCCGATGCAATAGTTTTCGCAAAACATCCTCCATGATATCTGTGCTTACAATTTGCCAAACTGCTTCCATCACAGACTTCCGGCGCTTCTCGCAGGAGGGCGGCGACGATTACAGCATATACTTTTTAAAATTCAAAGTTAACTTCGATGTAAGACTGAATAATCCAAAAATCGACATTCAAAATATTGAAACATCCAACTGTACTATGTAGGCGGAGCATACATCTGCTTGGCTTTTTTACATCAAATGGCAACAAAACTTGTTTCTGTGGTTTTGAGTTAGATTACGAAGGTAGCGAGTATCGTTTTAACGCTCCAACAATCAATAACCGAAAACTTACGTCAGTGAAGAATAGGCAGGAATGGATCCAGGATTTCCTACAGTGTAGCTACGAGTTGAGCCAGGGTTTGATAATTGTTTCTTAGAAAACAATCGAGTTTTTTCCTAAGTGACACAAATATGACATTTCTGGCATTTTTGTACAAAATTGACATCGAGGGTTTCAAAATCAGCAATAAAGAAACTTGCCTCCAGTGGGATTTGAACTCACAACACCAACCATCTATGGATTAGAATTCTAATGCCTTACCCACTCAGCCACAGAGACTTGTGTTGAACAGAATGTTCTAACTTTGTGTCATGCTCCACTTCACTTTTGGGACTTGGAATCATTTCAAGAGTCAATATATCTGTTAACGCAAGTCTCTGCAGCTGAGTAGGAAAAACTCTAATTAGTCCATGCACTGGCTCACCTTTTACAATCAACACCGATTAGAAAGTTTTTCAAACTCTATTTAGACATATACAAGTTTCTTTATGTCTGGAAATAACCAATTCACGGATACTTTTAAATTTTCGATATTAGTCATACCAAATTTAATTATTACTGTGGTTCCTTTAATAGGCCAACTGTTTTGCCAGAAATATATAGATAAGTTCTTTTGTCCAATCATCCACATAGAAACTTAGAAATCTATTGACAGAAACCACAGCTATGCATGACAGCAAAGCCTATTCCTTAATTGCCAAAACGCTTTTTGAGTTACAGGTTGGACACGGCTAATTCGAACACAGTTAATTCGAAGATCCACTTAATTCTAACTTTTTCTCAAATTTCTACAAAATTCCTATGTTTTCAATGCTAAAAAATATTGTTAATTCGAACACAGTTAGTTCAAAGTTCCACTAAATTGAAGGCATTTCAAGACTAACTTAGTTCAAAGTGACTGTGAATCGAAGTTTTGGGGCAACTTAATTTGAAGAGTTTGAATTAGAATATGCAGTGTAATTCAAAGCCATTGCAAATAGCATCTTTTTGATGTTTGTTTTGTGGTCCTTTCATGTAGTTTATTTCTTGTATCGACTCCTTTGACACATGCTCAATTGTTTAGTATCAACAAATACTTGTTATTGTTGACTGCTTCAACATGAAATATTTGCTTTTTGAGCTTATTTAAGACTCTTTTCAGGCTAGCTTGTGTATGACCTTCACCTTTGGTCATGATACTAAAGAAATTTGCAAATTTCCCAAGCAGATTGGCTCCTTGTTGTCAGCCTTTGATGTGGTTAAAAATTGGGTGAAACTGATCATCCAGGTCATGTCAAAGCAGTCAAGAATGCCACCCAAGTTGCTTTGATGTTGCCACTGGACCTTGTTGAAGCAGTCAACACAGTATCTCAGTTTGACCCAATTTTTAACAACATCAAAGGTTAGCCAACAACAAGGTATCAATCTGATTGGAAAACTTTCATTTTCTTTAGTATCATGACCCAGGCAGGGGGTGAGACACAAGCTAATCTGAAAAGAGCCTTTGATGATTTCAGAAAGCAAATATGTGATATAGGCATCCACATACAAATGTTTAGACAACAAGGAAATTTGACTCATATTCCTAATTTAGAAGGTGCCAAGTTAGAGCTCCAAAAGCAGGTGATGGCCACTGAAGTTGAACTTCAAAGGAAGAAGGCACATGCCAGGGGAGCAAGACAGCACTAGGTGGGTATCATGGGGGGCCAAGGCCTAAGCCTTCCTGGGGCTATGTACTGGAAAGCCATTCAATGAACCGCTTATGCTGGCCAATAGATTGTTACACAAACAAACAGTGTGTTGGCTAGTGTGAGGGACCAGTGGCAGATAAGAGTTCTGCGGCATTGAACAAACAAAGAAATAGATCCTTTAAATTGACTTTTATTTCATGTCAAAGCAGTCGACAATAACAATCATTTGTTGATACTAAACAATTGAGCATGTGTTGAAGGAGTTGATACAACAAATAAACTACATGACAGGACCACAAAACAAACATCAAAAAGACACTATTTCTTATTTCAAAGTAGGTTGAGTCTAATTCAAAGAGTTAAGCCACAATTAAAAGAAATAATTCAAACTCAATCCTAATTTGAAGACTTAATTCAAAGTCACCTGTAATTCTTCAAAACTTTGAATTACAAGACAGTTTAATTCAAATTTCCACTTAATTTGAAGGAAAACATTGCTGATGAATTAAACCGTGTCCAACCTGTAATTGTTAGTGTTGATTTACATTGGGAAGAAAATCCTGTTGGATAAAGACAATCGATAGGACAGTGTTTTTTTCAAATGATTATTTCATCAGACTAGATTATCCACTGTTTCTATTCTCGGCCCTTTCTCTTCCTTCTTAAACACACAGACTAGGGTATAAAAGACACATGTTTCCTCAAATCTTCAGGTGACAAGAAAAGATTGGAGATGACAACAGGTAAGATAGAGGTGATTCCATTTGAATATAGTTTCAATTACCATTTTAAAAACTTTTGTTTTATTATTGTTATTATTTATTATTTTTGCAAAAAAAATTAAAATAAGTTTGTGTAAACATACCTCTTATTTGATACAAAATTTTACTGAAACAAAAAATTTAAGTTCTCTTGGTACACTTTTCATTAAAGCTTCAAAAACGGTGAAGGGGTTTTCGTTTTCAACCTTATTCTGGCAGATCTGCCAACTTTGTGTTAAATAGTTGACATAACTTAAAAATTAAGGTTAAAATTGATATTTTAAATTAATTTTTGCTGACTAGATTTAAATAATTCTGTATAAATTTGGTATAAATTTACAGCCAAGGAATTCATTTTTCAGATTTCATATTTTAAACCTGAATTTCTATCTAATTAAAACATGAACTTAAACTTTCAAACACAATGTTGCCAGAATAAGGTTGAGGACGAGTGTCTGTAGTGAATGTTTTCTTGGGTTCAATCTGTTTCTTCCCCAGATTTCATAATTCTCCCATTGTGCGAAATGTTTTGCGAAGCTAGTGTAGTGCAAATCAATGGTGAAGTTGCCAACTTGGGTGTGGGGACCCAATCCTATCAAGCAGGAGATATCCAAAATTGGTCAAATAGTAGATTGGCGACCCCGTTAGGGGTTGGCGCCCCCTCTAGAAAATCCTGGATTCACCACTGCAATTTATCCAAAAAGTGAATGTATCTACCCTCTAACATAGTTATGCTTGTACGGGAAAATTGAGAATTCCAATTTTGCTATTTATAATGCCTTCATAAATCCAATTTTGTATTGTATTACCGTTATTGCTTGAATCATTTGCGGTTTAAAGATTGAAATCTGTCAAAAGCGAACGGGCAAATCAGTTATTCTAAATGGAATGATAAGAAGAATATCATAGCTCATAACAAGTGAATCTCGTAGATAATGCGGGTTATCCTATGCCTAGCGCAAAAGCGGCCTTCTCATTGGTTTAGAAGACACTGATAAATATTGTATTAGTGTATTTGGAGGTGAATACAGCAATTTTGTGATATTCACTGGTGAATACCAGTCATAGGATAAAATCATTACACTCGGTGAATACCAATTCAGTGTTGGTGAGATTTTCCTGGTATTCACCTCCAAAAGTCATTGTAACTGATAAAATCATCTAATTAGTGCAATGATAAAATGGGAATCATAATGATTATATTGGGATGGTGCAGATATGATAACACTGCGATCCTCTTTAAAACTTATCATCATAATACTAGCCATATTAAGAATAGCACTTTGTCTAATAGTTTTCCCGAGAAACCGTATGAAATTGGTATCTGGGTCCACAGGGGGTGTTCGGGGTGGCAAAGATGAAGGGGGCGTAGTATCCGTGACGCCCCCCGCTGGACCCGTTAATGCTCTAAGACCTAACAATTGGCTGGCACTCCTGGAAAATTTGGGATCTGCTACTGATCAAAACACTTTTCATTACTAGCAATCATCGCTAATTTTTCGTAAGTGGCATTCTCAAATATTTCAGTAAATTTTAACCTTTATTAAAAGTCCTATCAATTAATGTTCTATGCCTGTCTTAAAAAATGATATCTATGTTTCATTAACATTAAAAAACATTGAAAAACCATTAAAAACCCGTCGCAAAATTAGACCATTATGCAAAAAGTTTTTAGCGATGATTGCTAGTAATGATGAAGTTGTCGAAATTGCTGCTGTTTGATATTTTCTGTTGCAGAGGAGGAAATTGGTCCATTAACCCAATGTTATTTTTGGAATTTGAATTTGCGTACATTATTGTACTGTGTACG
>JBCAUG010058958.1:0-23228 GCA_038406175.1 Haplosyllis leylae | reverse complement strand
AACCCGTTGTCCAGAAAAGAGAAGTACTACCATCAGAAATCCACTATACCCCAGACTCTAGCAAGAGGTGCAGCCACTGTCACTGTCATGTCGTCCTTTCATGACTGCTGAAACATTCTCCTTCCGCATTAGCCATAATATCCAATAAACACGATCTGCCTAAAAGAGCTTCTTATACATAATCATCCCCGATTTTATCAAGTTTTCACAGTGAATATGGCCTGTAAGATAGATCTGCTGCTGCATTTTTGGAATTTTAAGCTGCAAAAACTCACTTTCTTTCCTCTAATGGTTTTGCGTCTCTTAGACCCACAACATCCTCCTGCTAGCACCATGGTCGCAATGTTTCGACTAAATTACATTATCTACAGAACTGAGACGGGTTCCAGTGGTTAAAAGCCCCATGGTGTAAATCCAAACTAAAAGAGTATCTTAGATGGATGGAAGGGCAGTCGTTTAGATAGGTAATTCCCTATATGTACATCCTCATCCATACTAAGCACCACTGTACAGGTATAAATCATCAAGTAACATATCCACACCTATAAATAACTCTCCATTTATATCTGTAATGCCTTCCACTTATTACCTTTTTTCAAATTATGTTTTCTCACTTACTTCAGTGTTTGATTTAATGCCATTAATTCCACAGAATTATGAAATCCCTGTGTCATTTCCGTGACAGAGTTAATTAAAAGAGGCTAAATGCCTTGCGTCTTCTCCAAACAAACCGAAATACAAAATTTGTGTTAAAATATGCTTTCAAATAGTCTTTTTGTTAAACAATATGATTTGTTTGAAGACATCATTAAAGGAATAACTTTGAAACCAGCTTCCTTCCAGACCTTTTAAAATTTGCAAATGGAATTGCCTTGGTAGCAGAGATCCTGAGCATTTCAAGAATGCTGCATAGCCGTCAAAGAGCTCTTTTTAAACAATGTTTTTTCCCTTTCCATTCTCCTTGGTTTTATTACATTGCAGTTTCGTGAGTTCTTTTTTACTAAATTCCTTTGATAAACAGCTCCATAAATGTGTAAAGCATGTGGATTATTACAAAATATATGATAAATATTCATGCCTCCATTAAGCAAATCCCTGCGCATGGTTCTATATATCTTCATTCACCACGTTCTTTCTTTCCTGTGTCCCAGACTGTTTTAATCCTACAGAAACTGAGAAACGTGTATCGAAATATTAACCGCTAAAGGTCAGGACCACAAGCTGTCATGACTAAAATTTCCATCTCAACAGCAGTGCAGTTTTTTTTTCTGCTTCGTAGAAATGTGAAGACGCTGTAAAGACACCTACAGCGGTATACCTTTGAAATCAACTGCATTACTTTCTCCCTATGCAAATCAATAGCAAGAAATTTGTAAGACAAGCTCCGTCTTTATATATTGTTGTCATGTAGTAAGAGTCCCTTGTTCATCAATATTACTTGTGAAGAGATTTTTTATGTTATTTTTCTGTCGGAATCCCTCACAAATATTTTGAGGAACGTATTCAATCCACTCCTTTTTATGCAGACTGCTCCTGACGAAATAAAACTCTATTCATGTAATAAACATCAGTTGGTATTTTACGCAAACAAGAAAAAGATCAATCACTTGTCCCCAACATTTAAGAAAATAACTAACCTTTTATGTGTGTGCCAACGAAAGATCGACAAAAGAAAGCAGAATTGAAATACCAATGGAAGGGACGACTTCTACAAGCGGGTTTAGGGAACCTTCCCGTGAGATTTTTCAATGAGATTTTTTGGAAATGTTGACGGAATATGTCAGCGCTCCTGACCAAAAAAGATTTTTGACATTATTATAATTACATTGAGACCGAAAAAATAGTACAAATTGAAAGACAGTGAATGTATCCATCAATGCTGTTCAAAAGACAAGAAATTTGGTACAACGACAATACTTGATGGATCTAACTACCATACATGGATTTTTAGCAAGTTGCTTGTTCGCCAGAAAGACCAGCTTCCAAACCGTTACATCAAGTGTGTTACTGCAACTTACAATTAAGTCGGATGAAATTGAGAAGAGCGAAAAATAAAGTTCATGCGTTGCCGCAAGCAAAATATTCTTTTTTGAGATAAAGCTTGCAGAAGGTTGCGTCTGATTTTACACATTTGAGATGCCAAAAGTTACAAATTTATTTCAACACGTCTTTCCCTTTTATTTATTTAAATGTCGTTACCACATAATTAGCACATCAAACAGATACTTAAATTCATTTTATTGAATGCTTCCTGCAGTTCACATTACATTTTAGATATACCTGTGTGCGACACGACCTGGAGCAAGAGGAGCAAGGAGCATGACTCATGTGCATGTAAAATACGTGCATCCCTGGAAATAGACGAGGTTTCTAATGCAGAATTAATTCCAACGATGGACCATTCTAATGCAAACCTTTAACATTTTCTAAATTACCTTTATGGCTTTTACGACCATTCAACCATCAGTACTTTGAAAAGATTGATGGTACATTTCGGAACATCAACTCATTGTGACCTCTCACTTCTCGAAGAACTGAAGCAGATTTGACGGGAGAAATGCACATTGAAGATTATGGTCTCGAGCACCATCCTGATTTCTTTGCAGATAAATGAGCGATTCTGAAGGACTAGTCGTTAAGCTGAACAGACCTGTATTTTGCAATGATTACAAATAGCGTTCGTATTTTCAACTTCATATAGTAAATGTTATCCATCAGATGATTAAATACTCACTAATGTACATACCTACATAACTGTTCCTTTCTAAACTGTAAAAATTCTCTACCAAATAATTCCATCACAAATAGAACATATCACATGCTAACTTGCGAATAATTTCCCCTTCTAAAATCTTTTCCTTTAAAAATTTACCTTATCTGGTATGCTAGAAGCTAATGCTTGCATAAATTGATGTGGAGAGAACTTTTTAAATATTTCACCCTGTGAACTTGATTGCAAATTTAAAATTAATGCATCCTAATCACCCGAGGGAGTACTGTAAAATAGTGACATTTCGCAATTCATAAGTTTTAAAAATAATAAACTGAATTAGTTGACTTAGAGACCCTGATCAAACTGTGTTGACAATTCGGTCAGTTTTAGTGTTAAAATGATTGGCAGTGCTGTTTCGAGTTTCCTCTGGTTTAGTTTCGAATTGGTCGGAATTGTTTTGTTTTGATTAGAATTTGATATTTTATGGCTTGAACGTTGGTTTGCAGAGGACGCTAAAGTATAGACGTCTTGCTTTGCTTATCGGCAATCACTTGTCCAGACTACGCTCACTTTTGGGCATCGTTCACCTGATGTACACTCCGCAAAGTGAAATAGTCTAACCAAAAAAGGCTTTACGGCGAGTCCCGCGTGGTATATGGTACGTGTGCAAAGCTATCTTTCCTCTCAGTTTGTCTGTCACTAATCTGCAAGAATCACTACGACTTCATTGATTTTAAATCTAATAAGATTTCTCCAGAAACCCGAATCTTCTAAAGCCTTATCTTCCTAAAATAGTCCGAATCGGATTCTCTTTCTTGGGACACAGATCACAATGCGATCGGAGATAAGCTATTCACTGAAATGTTGGAGGCCATTAGAAAACAACTATGAATTTCAGTTCCGTTAAACGGGGGAGTAAATTCTATGCAGGCTTGACGGAGGCTGTTATTAATGGTGTCAAAGATTTGTCCGTCCTACGAAATAGAGTTTGGTGTAAAAATCCCTGCAGACGAGTTTCACCCATCTCTTACGGAATTGCCTCATCCTTTTCGCATTTCATTTTGTAAGCATGAAATTACCATATATGAAGATCCACACAAACTTGATTTTACAGTGTTCCAGTTATGATTTGATCAATACATGAAATCAATCTGACACCACGTTGCTAGTCTTTTCACCTTCTCATCACCCATGCTATCTATCATTTCACTGCATTGCTTCCACTTTGGGTAATCATCAATGTCTTTTGTATCTGATATTTTAGTCTTAATTCGGGAATGGTCATCATCCCAAGTCACGACCTTGAACCGCAGGACTGGAATGCACAATATTACAAGCTTAATGGATGAATGGAAAACTGGCGTTAACCTACACTCAATTTTAGACCTTCATGCTTCTTGCGTGAAGTTCAGTGAGTAAACGTTCCATGTTGTTCACATTTGTTTGATGAGAAGAAGTTAACTATTTTTGCTTGGATGTTTTATCAGTAATTATTGACACATATATTGGGATAATTTTAATTGTTCTCAAAAGAATGGATCAAAGATTAACTAATTGGATTTAGTAGATAGTATTTATTGCGAAGATCCAAAACAGATACGCTCGGAGATGGAATCTTCCAGTATTATTGTCCAGTATTAATGGCGTGCTATCTTTATGTGACAGGATATAATATAAATGATATTGGGTGGTCTGTAATACCGTAGTGCATCATCTAGAGGTCTTAAAACATTAATTTTTCATAAAATGTAGACGTATTGTGCGCATTATATGATAGGTCGAGGTCATTATGTCAAAATAATAGATTCGGCTGCACACGTATTTGCTTAACTTACTTCAGTAACCTAGTTATTTCAATTAATTCAATGTAAATCTATAAAATCGGAAAACCCAAATCATTTGATGCTCGAATCTCGCTTTAACATTGATTGGAAGTGTCTGCAGCCTTTCCATATTCTGTTGGGAGTTAGCAGTGACCGTTGTAGTTTATTTTATGGAATCGCCAAGCCCAGTGGATCAATAGATGATCTAATCACTGCAGGAATTTACCAATCAAATCTTGCAATATTGTATCAATACGCAAAACTGCTCATCTTACTGAACATTTTGAGACTCAAGACGTCCTCCTCATGCTTACCCGTTATACACGCCCCATTTAATCCAATATCATGATCATTTTAATTTCGAGAGATCTGACTTAATATATGGGGGCTAAGTTGATGCCTGTCAGTTTAAGGTTTATTGTGATGTCATCATTGTTTGGAGTTCCAGGTATTTGCCTCTGGAATTTCTGCAATAGGCCTCAAACTTTTTGTTCATACAGAGAATTTCCTTTTAGGGACAAAAATCTCTGATGTTTCATGATTACAAGCCAAATTTATGCAGTGATGCTGCTGCAGACGATCCTACTGAAACAGAAAAACTGATCACTGAGAATAAACCAACATCAGAGCTTGAACATGATGTAAGGACGTCCTTCGGGCTTGATGACACTCCAGCGGAGAATCAAGGTTAGATATCCCCAAACGCTCTCTGGAGTTAAAAAATCGTCTGTAAAAGCTGGTTGGCCAGACAGATGTTTGATGGCAAATGCATGTTTCTCTAGTCACATGTTGCAGACAACTGGCCTTAAGTCACCCGAGTCTCTGATCTTGGTTTTTGGTACCGACCATTTCTAAATAGAATTACCTATCTTTTTATAAAATTGGTTGGACATGGTGAACTCACAGCGCAGGTACTATCTGCAGAAAATGCCATTTAGTGGAGTTAAGTTCCTCCACTAAAAATTGCCCAAGGCTTTGCAACATGGCATCCACTCCTTCCTCACATTTGATAAAGATATGGTCCATGAAAGTTTATCACATCTGACATTTTCATATGGAGAACGCTGCATATTGATTTTGTAACCCCGAGGCGAACCTAATCAGGTAAGCGCCCCTCTCCTGTCAACCATACTTCCTTGTGCACTTTGTGACGATACACTGGCGGTTCAAGAATAGTATGAACATTTTACACATTACCATGATAGATACCCTCAAGTTAACGATTGGAATCACTGAGAATAATTATGCTGGGAATACACTGGGCCTGATTTTAAATCAATGAAAATCAATACAAAATGGATGTAGACCCGATCAACCTATTATTCCTCCATTGACAATGTTAACAGGTCTCAATCTCACCAATCAATCAATTATACGTCAACTAGATCAAAAATATGTAATGGCACGCAAAACTTGAACAGGCCAATAGCGCATAATGTGGTACTTTACGATTTAACACATGTTATTAGGCTTGCCTATTTTTCGATTCAATAGTGATTTACAAAGCATAATTGGAATTCAATTCCAGCAGCTGCACAATGATGGATAATCTCCTCTACCGATGGGGACAATATAAGTACCAAAAATGGTAACGTAATTACTGTTCTTGAATGACTGCGTAACATTGATTTATCTGACATGTGTGACAGGTATCTTCTTACCTTACTTCTGACTCCAACCAATCAACGAGCAACCTTTCTCTTTGTAGTACTACAGCTGAGGAACTGCACGCCTAATAAGTGCAGGACGCAGAGAGTATCCTTTGTTTTATTGTAGGTAAAAAATATCACAAATGAAATAGATATTTAATAACTTCAGTAATTTCAAGATGTCATTACCAAATATGGGTGGATCAATTCACGAACTGTCCATGGTGGTAATGCACGGAGTGTTTAGACACCAACTGGCACCAACTCAGAAGTATCTAATCCAAATTATGACAAACTGCCTTTTCATTCAAGTGGCGAGGTAATATTACATCACTGTCGGTCAATAATTCATCTGCATGATAAACAGCCTGCGACTCCTTTATTTCTGGAAGCCAGTGAATGACTTGTATTGTTTGGTACATGAAGTATGCCCATAAGCGGCATTCATGCCATGTTGTATTTTTCTGTAGTAGCACAAGACCCATTTGTGGCAGAGGCACACACACTACTTAAGCGAAGCTGTTCTTCATGCCAGAGTACAGAGGCTCCATCAGGATTTTCTGTCACCTAGACTAACTACCGATTATGTCATCATATCCTTTCTTTTTTATTATTTTCCAACATAAAGAATACTTATTCCAGTGTAGCAAGTAACACTTACGTGTCAAAATATTAATGGGAATTCAAAAATGGGTTTGGCAGCTTCGAATGAAAGTAGTGATAAGTAGAAGTATACACTGTTGTATTTATACCATACATGGCTAATAATGAGAAAGACAGTTGTGAATGTCAGCAATATATTACAGTCAACATTTGCACCTGCTACAAGTATTTTTAACATGATTTGTGTGAATTAGGTTGCATGTACGTCATGGGTTTGTAACCACTTGCACAATTTTTTGAAAGTAAAAATTCAAACATGTTTTTCTTTTGGAAAAAAACAATAAAGTGCCTGTGGCAAATTGAAGATACTTGTGGGACTAATTGACACTGCTAATGAATTAAGTAGTAAGTTCATCATAAGTACTGTCTGACAAGTTTTGCTTGGACTGTAATGGACTGGGTTGATTTTGCTTTCGGTGAACAGCAGTAAATACCAGTAGTATACAAGCAGTGGGTCTTACACACATTTACATTACATTTCTTTGATACTTCGTGACTTTTGTGTCTTGTACTCATCACTATTTTGATTCAGAGTCGTAAACTTGTAACTAAAGAATTTTATATATTATCCAAACCCCATTGAGAGCCCTTATTACCAGCTGCTGCATGCACAGTGGTTTACCATTTGTAGCAGTGTTACATTGAGTCACACATGCCTCCGTACAAGGAAAGCAGCTGTACGGGGAAGAAGGCAGCTCTGTACCATATTGAGACTAAAGCAGCTCCAATATTGATCTCCAGAAGTGAAGGGGATCTACACTGTCATGAGTGGGACCCATCAGCCACAGAATCTACATCAATGGACACACCAGACTGTTACAGCACAGCATTCCACTTTTCTCGTTCATCTCGCAATAAACAAATTTTCCCTTCCAAGTGACAACATAGAATCCATCCCATTCATTTTCTTTTCAGTCCCACGAGGAACGTTCCAATTTACTCCAAATTACCCACTTCAAAATTCTGTTATCAAATATTTCAAATTTATTGATTATGTATGCAATTCAAAAGGTTTCTGGTCTTCAACATTACTTTTCAATTTTGTCATATCTTTAATGAAAATGGTCCCGTAGTTGTATTACGGCAGGGTCATCAAGGTCAAGTGTTATTTTATAAGTCATCAGGGAATAAGAAATCTAATACAATCAGTGATTCATCAAATATTACCAAAAGATTCATTCCTGCATTCCTTAATGTCAAAGGACAATTATTAATGTGAACAGTAACAAGCTATGGTGGTAAAAATTGGACATTTCTGACATCCGATCACTTATCATTATTTGTTTGTTGAATTGTAAAATCATTGTTGTTACACTAATTATCTTTATTTCCGTTTGTTATACGAGAGCCACACCCACCCACAGCAAATTACTCCACAGTTGAGGGTCAGTCAACTATTAATGGTGTGTTTGATGCATGATATGTCACAGGTACAAAAAGATCACTAAAATTACTCCAGTGATATCTGTTTTATACAATGTCCTTTCAAACAAACAAACAGTACTCTTTCACTGGGAAATTTTTTGTATACTCACTGAAGCTGATTTGGATAAAATGTCGAAACACTATCTCTAGATATCTTTACACAAAGCCTTTGATAAAGCATTGGTAAATGTAATAAGATGACACATTTCGTTCCTTGCTTAATCAAACTCTTCTCTGTTGCAAGGTTCGTATCTCATGAAGTCATTCACACAAATTGGGTTGATAACCCCGAGCTTTTCAGATGATTAAGTTATCTACACTTTATGGTTATGTTTCCATAACAACATTCTCATTACCATCTGGGGACAATTCTTCAGAATTTATGGTTTTTTCTTATTCTTCTGTGAGACATAACTGAGCATAAAATCAAGTTTTACTACATTCTATTCAATGTCCTCGAAACTTTCTTCATGCGACAGCTCAATAAATCACATGTTTGCCTTGACTTCAGTTGGTCTTGGTGGTGTCTTGTACTCATCAATATTTGATTCAGAGTCGTAAACAACAGTTCAATAAATCTAAACATAATATGTGCGCGTGAAATGTCTGCTTCTTTAAACTTCTAATTGAATTAATTACACCATATTCTCTTCGATATTTTTTGTGCTTGGCCTGAAATAATTCTACGGAATTAATTGGTTTCAACTAACAGATATTTTTTGTAATTGTAAAAGTTCGGTTGCCTAAAATTGTCGACAAACTTTTGTTTCAACGAAGTTTTAAAAGTAGAGAGGAAAAGTTTGTCATAAAGTAACATCCTAACTGTAAGTTATCATGCAATCTAGTGCATAAAATATGTGTAATGTCTTGGTATCACGATATCGGTCGAAAGGTTCTTTGACAATCAAATATCAATTATTGACTATAAATATATTATTAATAACTAGCGTAGGGGTGAAGCATCATTGGTATTTGACCTAGAAAGATCATACATGCAAATTATATTATACTTCTCATGATAAAATTTACTTTTCGCTTGGAGCTGGCCACAGGAAGTGTTGCACAGGATGATGAAAGACCTAAGTTGTGTTAAGTATTTCTTGGGATACCTTATACATCAGACCATTATGGATGACCATCTTCTCATAATTCTGTAAAGGAAGTCCCCCCTTTCTCTCCCTCTTAAACATCCAGACTCAAAGAGATAAGACAATTTCGGCTGATATCAATTATTCATTGAAAGCATTTCCAGTAGTTCTTTCACATTCATTTCACACTATATTGTTGACAACTTATCCTAAGATTTCTCTTGTGAAATAAAAAACAAAATTCTACCACTGTCTTTTTACCAGGGATTTCTTATGGACACATTCCCCAATTGTGTTTTTTTTTCTGTGAAATTGGGTTACAGCTATTCGATAACTAGGTCGGCTGTGTGGATACAGTCAAAGAATGCACAGCAGAAGGCCTAATTTTTGTCATCTGATGCATAAAAAGGAAACATTTAATAGAAAAAACTATCAATATTGTATGAGTCATCATTGTACATCGCCTTCAGTTAAACGAATAAATCAACAGTCAACATTTACTCAATTCAAAGATCAAGCGCGCAGTTAATCATATCAGGCTTTAATACACTCGAAAAGCTTTACCAAAAAAGCTTTTGTATCTTCAGCAATGTGCCTTTGTTAGAATAACTTCTCCATGAGAGAATAAAACCAATGAAAGCTACTACATGCATGCCATTTATGAATGTTAAGTAGTCACTATATATTACAAGTCGACATTTAAAGCCCCATTCTTCCGTCATAGCTTAAGTGGATCAGAGTTTCTAATTATTACCTTCCGCATCCGAAGGATGGGGGAAGGTAATAGTTTCAGTTTGTTTGTCAGTTCCCAAGGGGGGGGGGGTACCATGGCCAGGTCCAGGTCTGGATGGGGGGCCCAGCTAACTTGTACAGGGGGGTACCCCAGCCACCTTGTATGGGGGTACCCAGGACAACTTGTATGGGGGTACTCCAGCTGACTTGTATGGGGTACCCTGGCTGACTTGTATGGGGGGTACCTAAGCTGACTTGTACACCCCCCCCCCCAGCTGGGATGGGGTACCCCCTGGGATAGGACAACAGAGCGAGCACTTGCTACGTGGCTCTTGCGTTCACGCAGGAGGACTTTCTGGTTAATTATAATCTTGGTCTGGAACCATACACAAACAATTCCCCGATTCATAACGCGAATTTTTCTTTCTAAGAGAATTGAGCCAAATGAAGTGGTACTCACGTAAAGAGGACCTTGCTTAGATTTAATAACGTCGGCGTGTTCTGGATATCGGTTTGCGAGGTGATCCAGAAATTTATCTCTTTGTCGCTCTAACTTCTACAAAATTAAACAACAAAATTCAGCTTTCCAGGTGTGTCTCTTCCGAATATCCGGATTGATATGTTGGTATTTCGTAAAAAAATAATTGTGACCGCAGGAAATTACGTAATATTGTTCAACAGAATCATTTTTACATCCTATCTTGGTACTGATAAATCATTTAGTTTGTAGTTTTTCTATGTCCTGGTTTCCAAAGAAGTTTCCCAAAGAGAATTACATGTTTGTCAAAACATTTGTGTATTTCTTTTTCAAAGAATTTATTCGCAAGTAAAATTCAATGTTTCAAGAGAAACACCAAGAAACACAAACAAGGCGATTTGTAAACGTAAACACTTCTCTTGCGCCACAATACAGTATTATTTCCTGCAATGGGTCCAGACAAGGAAACGTTGTAAAGTAACCAAACATAAATTAATTTATTGCACATGCTTTATTTATCTACCTTTGTTAAATTAGATCTACCAAAACGTCTGATACTTTGTAATCTTTATACCGTTGTCCGCACTTATTTGTTCTTCTCTTGGAAAGGCAGACTCTAGTCTGGCACACACATGATGAAATCTCTTCAATTAGAGATTCAATTAAACGTAATAAAAGTATAGCTAGTCGATTTCTCTTACCAGTTTCAAACTCCAATTGACCGGCTTGGGTTATCATTGCAAGTAGCCAAGAACACATATGTAATTTCCTGCAAAATTTGAGCTTCGGGAAGAATAAAACTGATATTGACCTGATTAGCTCTTTGTCCCATCTCGAGATCCATGCCTCCCACTGTGACAGTGTGACGGCGCGGGGTAGGTGCTTTAGTGACGGGTTCTTGTTTCCCATTCCTCTGTAGATCCGCCGGGTTAGTCACTCTCAGTCCTCCCCCTGTATTCGGCTGCGGCGGATTAGAAACTGAAAGACAAGAAAAAGGTATAGTGAATTGTTTGTCTTTTATCTAAATAGCGACTTTGTCCAACTTCCATGTTTTTCTTTTTTTTAATTGAGCACAACTATAAATCCACCTCGATTCGTCTTCCCCCTTCATTCAGTGCCCACACCATCTTTGAGCGCCGCTGCTACGCACTGGCCATATCCAGCTTTACCCCAATATACACCAATTCTGCATGCAATGTGGTTGTGGTGGAGATGATCGACATATATAGACAATGTTCTATCTGGTGGAGATGATCGACATATATAGACAATGTTCTATCTGGAATTACTTCCTCGTTTGAATAAATGTTAAATGAGACTCTACATATCTGCAATAAATTTGTTACGGAAACACTTTTTCGTCACTGATGAAGAGTTGAAGACCGATTGGTAATTTGGGATAACTAAGTCTAAGAAGAAAACTCTTGGTATGTCACAACAGGAAACGAGGCGTCCCCGAACTGGAGCTCAAAAAGGTCCCAGTGCATTACCAATCCGAAAGGCAAAAAAATAACTTCACAAGGTGGAATTTAGGGATAAGAATGGTGAGAGGGGACAATTGCTATTGTCTTGGGGGGTTCTTGGAATTTAATCCTGAGTTTAAAACTGGTGAAAACCCAAAGTCCCATATTTTCAGGGGTTAGGAGGGTTGTAGGATGCAAGTTTTGTTTAAGTCCAATAACCTTCACCCTTTTCTGATAAAATTCTGCATACCCAGGGAAGTTCATCTCAGATACAATATGGTCTCTCTGGCGGAGCTATCGGGGGCCATAAAAAGATTCAACATTAAATCATTCAAACATATTCGTGTTTAAACAACAAAATAACCGTGGCTGTTTGTTACATTGTTCACAAGACATAATACAACAAAAAGTAACATTGCTTCCTGCATACTTTGCTCATTATATACTCACAGAATCATGTGGACTGACAATGAGATCCGTCTTATGTCATCCTGTTCGCCTCATTGTTGTGAATAAAGACATGTTTGCGAAAATTCATGAATAAAACAATATAACAGAACTCTCGGGAGCAATCGTGATCTGTTAGAGCCAAACAAGTGAGCCATGCAAAGGGTTCTAATTATCTACAGAAATGTGTGCTTGTATCAGCTATTCACAGCCTGCCAACTCCTTTCATTAGCTGCTAACAAGAATATTAGCCTTATTTCATGAAGCAATTCTGACCTGCTTCAGTATGTTTACAGCCTGAATATTTCTGACTCCAGGAAGAACATTTTTTTTCAATAAAACTGTCTGTAAACAAGTGGAAAACTCTCCAGACTATTTAGACTTGCCACGGAGAAGTGATGTTCTGTAGATACTCACTAATGTTATGGTTGCATAGCTCAGTATTACGTGTAACCATTGGCAAATTGTGTTGACATAAGGTGATCCAATGTTGTCATACCACACATGCATACATATTTACGAAAACTAATGTCTGGACAAAACAGTCAAAACTACCAATATTTCCAAACGGAAAACACCTCTATTAGTGTGGAAGACTGTAAACTCACTCCACACTTCACCCATTTTAAAGGGTGAAAGTTCAATTGAGGTAAAGCACCAATACCTATGCAAAATTTTAATTGCAGCAGCCTTGGTAAAGTTAAGTCTGGAGAACACTAAATTTTTACCTTTGTGAAACCTCTTTCACCAACTTTTATCACATTTTGCTGTTACTGCTACCGCATAAAAAAACTTTCTTTCGCCAGTTGGGAAATTTTCTTATTTGATTCTTTGCGTTGGTATTCAATGTCTAAATACCAACTTTTCAAAACAAGTCTTAAAACATTAAGACATCCCATTTATTATATCAACTTGTAAGATGTATCCACTTACTTTCCTTCATTAGCAAAGGCTATGATAACTTCAAATATTGCCATCAATTTATATGTATATTGACATTAGTGATGCTTGAATTCCATCTGAGCACACGTATCTCAGATGACCAGGATGTCAATACTAAGTTTATTCCATTGATTGGATGTAACCTCCCTATTTGCATTCAATCAAGCAGCTTAATTATATCCATTCCAACACTAACAATCTAAAATGAATAAAGCTGGGAATCAAAGCCAAGGTGCTTGGCATTCTGTCTATGCTATTGATCTTCATGAAACTAACAGGTTTAATGTAATTCATGATTGATCTTCCTGGAACCAGCAGTCTGAAGCAAAGGAAGACTCATTAAGTTGCTGAATGTCAGAAACAATAACTTAACATTCATACCAAACAATCTTCCTTGAAAGCAATTCAGTCTTCAAGGTCAAAACCCAATACACAGTTTGGAGTGCTGATAATTGTAAATACAATGCGCAACCCATGCCAGGATTTTGAATGTCCAGAGTCTGCTCACCATGTTTAAAAGATTTTACAATGGGGAACTTTGGGCGACATTGGAAGTAATTTCTTTTCCTTTTCCTTGCGACAGGAAGGCGCCCGGTGAGTTATGAGATAACGTATTTTTTCTGTCTTTTGGTATGCTTTGTATTGTATTTTTACCGCCCGCGTACGTAGTACGAGGGAAGGTAATGTTTTCACAGGCGTCTGTCCATTCACAGGGGAGGTACCCCAGGTACCCCCCAGCCAGGAGTGGGGTACCCCCCAGCCAGGACTGGGCTACCCCCCAGCCAGGATTGGGCTACCCCCCAGCAAGGACTGGGCTACCTCCCCCCCCTCCAGCCAGGACTGGGGTACCCCCCTCCCCAGGATAGGTCAGCTATGTGGTGGGTGGTATGCCTCTTGCGTTCATGCAGAAGGACTTTCTTGTGTTTTGTATTGTTTTGCATTTCTTTGGTCACCCAATTAAATCAAATTATTATAATTTTATTTGGCAGCTACACCTACCATGTTAGATCATTTTCAAAACATTCAAATAAGCTCTTGTTCACTTGGATCGTAACACCCACTTTCTGTTGCATTTTGTACTAAGTGTAAATTCATAAGAATCTAAATTTCGTCTGGACATTATTAAATTTAATTTAAGTCTTCCACAAAAGAAGACATAACATCAATTACCCACAAATTGTTTTACCAAATGCTACATGTACTTCCGTTACCAAAATTAAGGAAGCATTTTTGGTGGAGCCTAATTGTCATTTACTCAATGAAGGCATAATATTAGTGTAAAATGGATATTTTTGTGACTCCAGGTTCATGCATCATTGGTTTCCTCTCTAGATTTAGACTAAAATACCTTTCCTGCGAAAATATTCCATGTTACAACAGTTGTGGACAGGATATTGCAAGTTCACAATATTATACTTTGTCATATTTTAAAATTTACTTTTGAATTTGAAAGAGTTTCTTGTCAAAACACAACTCCTTGCCAACACTTTCCTCGTGTTGGTCTTTGGAAATGGTAAAACACATGACAATTACATTTCATGCGAAACATCCTGCCATTTAAATGTGTGCCTATAATGGCGAAATCTTTAGCAGTCATCAATGTAATAAGAAGGCCTCAAATAATTAATAATGGTAGATCTTACCATTTTTGTATTGCGCATATTGTTTACGTTGGTATTGGTCCCAGTAAAGCTCCCAGTCCTTTAATTCTATGACAGATTTTGTGTGTCTGTTAGATGCCGGCTTGGGTCGGAGAACATTTGCTCCTGGGTGACGTCTTTCTTGACCATATTTGGTCGCAATATTCTGCCTTTCACTCCAACCGAAATCCGGAGAATCATAACTTTGCTTGTTTTTCTTGTGATCTCCTACCGATAATGCTCGTCTTCTGTGATGCTCTATCTCTCCAAGATCGAATGACCTGCTCATGAGCATTTCTTCTGGCAGTTGTGTGTACCTTCTTTGGTTATCCCTACCCGCTGGTCCCACATGGGGCGTGGTTCTAGGGGCAACCCGTATATCTATGTCTGATCTGGGTCTCATAGTTCTCTCGTGTTGTTGTTGCGTTTGTTCTTGCCTTCTATCTTCTCCGCGATGTTTTTGTAGTTTTGTTGTGATTTGTTGTTTTTGTTGTTGGGGTGGCATTGATGGTGTCGGGGGTGGGGTCGGTGGTGGGGGTTGTTTTTGTTGATGGCTGCTAGGTCTGGGTTGTTGTGGTGTACTACTGCAACTCTCTTGTCTCCTGGATTCCACAAGTGTCTGATCCTCGGCTGATAAGTCTAGAGATGTGGGTCTCGTGATGAACTCATCCGGTTGTACTTTTCCAGGACTGCGGTTCCAGTGATCCGGGGGCCATTCAAGCACCTCTTCCACCTCTTCAGCTGAGGATTTTACTACAGGCTTTGCTTTTCCTTCTTTGTTTGTGTCTTCTGTCCTCACAGTCGGTTTCGTTGATCCAGGGGGCATGGACTTAGGTCTTTCATTTTCTTTACGTGTAACACCAAGATCGACTTTGTCACCAGTGAGTTGTTTGATATTGTCTACCGATCTTCTGGTTTGGTCGACTGGTTTGGCACCTTTCCTTAAAATAGGACGTTTATATTTGCCACCAGGGTATTCCACCAACTCTTCTGTCTTGTCGATGGATGCTGGCATTGACTTGTGCACATTTTCATGCGTCTTACTTTTCGCGACATTATCTTTCTTTGCATTCAGAAACCGCCTCATATTTTCCACTTCTTTCTGCTCCACCACGATGGGACGCGGACGAGACTTCTCGCTTTTGGACTTTCTCAACTTAAAGCTTCCTTTTCCTGGCATAACTTATCTGCTGAGATCAGACCAATCATAAGAATAATATCCTTCATAGGTAAAAGTTCAGGCTGTATTGAATAGGAAATTTGCAAGACAACCTGCACAATAAATTGTAGAAACTGCCACCGGCTCTCACAAAAAAACGAAAATGATTTTCAAAACGTACTGCCGGCTTCTACTTCATTTCAATAACGGACAAAGTTATCTTCAATAATACGTATAAATATCCAATTGTGCATGATATTCCCATTGTATGTCGACGCGGACTGATACTTCTGAATAAAGAAAAAGCCAAATGTCACAATCTTTGCTCGATACTTGAATTTCTTATCTGCTCTTATCGGCAGAAATCGACACTTTAAAATTTGCACATTTTGTCTCCTCTTCGGATACAGTCTTTCCAAAATGGTCAGTGCTATATGGTGGTCCGGTTATGGTAGAACACTTCATGGCTTTTTTGTCTGTAGAGTTCTTTTTCACAGTAGTTCTTAACTCCAGACATGATGTCATATTGTACTGCGCATAATGATAAGAAATGTTTGATTTGTAAGCTGCACTTAATCGGCAGTTCCAGATAAGAACCTCGTAATGCGGCACAAAAAATCTATAACTTTGGTCACTTGCGACTTGTTAACGAGTCCTGTACCGGCACGTTATCAAAATACCACAAATCTCTATCAATGTGTCAACTTCCCATGATCATAATATTAACATTAACAATAGTAATACTAAATTTAGAGTATTATTTTAATCAGTAGATTTTAACAAATGGCCACAAATAGAACATGGACGTCTATGTGTTCGACTGATCTAAAATTAGTCAAAGCATGCAGTACTCTTTGGCTGGAGCTAACAAACAAACACACGGTGTTCACCATGATTGCTGCCAATTTCTCTAATTGCTTTCAATCAAGGCTATCATTAACCTATTAGTAGAACCATTATTAATTAACTCTGACCATTATATAATTCGCAACAGACTCGACTCACACACAGACGTCCAGTGTCAAATGCAATGAGTATTCACCCAAAAACTTGCACGAAAGTAAAATCAAAATCAAGTTATTTTTGTTACAGTTTCTAAAAAGGATAAATGACTGTTACTGTGAAATTTTAAGAGTTACATGTTTTTAAAAACTTTAAGTAGGTATAATTTTCTTGGATCACGGAAGACACGCATTATTATTCATAATCGCTGACTCGAAAAGATGACGGAGAAGGAGCCTCAATTGCTGTGCCAGTGCAGTTATTTTACTTGACTTATGACCAAAAGAGGATGCAATCATGTATCAAGAATAAGTTTTGTCTTTAGTCAAAACCCGCACCACTTAAGCCTGACAAGGACTCCTGTTGTGTGCCTGAAAGTTAAACAGTTTACATTTTGCAGTTCTGAATGTATGTGGGTATTTGTGACAAACAGCCATGTGTATCTCTTAGATTTCTAAATGTGTGTGTTTGTGTCTCTTTCCCTTAAAAGTTCACACGCTTGCTGTTTGCATCATGTCACCAGACTTCTTCCTGAGGTTATTTTTCAATAGAAAGAAGAAACAACTTTATATTTACATCAAAAATGCCCCGGGCAAGTACAACAACAAGAGAGTCTCCTACAAAGTTGGCAACAAGTTCGCCCTGAAAAAATCTATGTTCCTAAAACGAAAAATAACTTCATTCTATTCAGTGGATTTTTATAGCACTGTTAAAGACGACCGCAGTGCCATTCGAGTTTTTTGCTGAAAGGATTGAATTTACATTTTAAGCCTAAATTTATAGGCAGACAAGTTTTAATATTGAATTAGCGATTAGCAACAAATTAATTTTAATTTATGACATTCACATAACAATGTTAATTAGTAAATCAGATTGTGAATTTTTTGTGCATTTTTGATGTAAATATAAAGTTCTTTCTTCTTTTTATCCGAAAAATCACCTCAGGAAGAAGTCTGCAAAAATATTTGACAACATTAATAACAAAAATTGGTATTTCATCACCCTGATTTTCATTGTTTTCAGAATTTGTCTTTTATTTGCCATTTTGATATACTTCAGACCCCTGAAGTCATGTCATCATCAGCCTGTTCTTAACTAGGTTCTACAAATAATTTCATGGCATAATCTAGTGTGTCTTTTATTGCTAAAATTTTATCTGTTGTCACAAATCTAGTTTTTCACCAAAAGGCGATATTAATTAAATTAAATCTACATTTAAAATTCACAATCTAATTTCAATTTTACGTAGTATTTGTCAACTTTTCGCCTAACATGCTAAATATTTCAGACAACTCTAGTTATAAGACAACTCTAGTTAAAAGTAATTCAAGGTAAAATCTGGTGTGCTAGTTTTGTTGTATTTTTTGAAAATGAAGTGAAGCTCTGATAATAGTTTTACACATAGCAAAACTATTAAAATAATACAAGAGTAAAACAAATGTAAAGACAAGAAAGTACTCCTGCATGAACGCAGAGGCATACCACCCGCCGCATATCAAGTGCTCGCTCTGCTACAGGGGTACCCTATCCCTGGCTGGGGGGTACCCTATCCCTGGCCAGGGAGGTACCCCATCCCTGGCTGGGGGTGGTAGTACCCCATACCTAGCTGGGGGGCATACCCCATCCCTGGCTGGGAGGGTACTGCCCCCGTGGACGGACACACACCTGTGAAAATAGTACCTTCCCGTCGTACTACGTACGCGGGCGGTAATAAATCTAAAACAGCTAAAATGAAATAGGATCACTTAAACACTCACAGAAATGAACACAATATTCATTTGTCAGTTGTGTTGTACAACCCGATGTACTTGCCATATGAGACGTCACTTCATTCAAATATAAGAACGACACGTCTCATAATTGTTTTTGATAAGAGTTTGGAAAATCTTCTTCACAAACAGATTCTATCTTAGTCGAAATTTAATGCGAGTTCAATGCAGTAATCATACCAAATGTAAACATAAGAACGAGTCACACCAACCCAACCAATGATTGTGCAGAATCAACATATTCTTTCCCTAAACTTCAGCTTCTGGACTTGTTTGTCCTGACAACTTACCTTGTTTGTATGAGGCCTGATATATCTTCTAAGTCACAGAGCTTTTCTGGTGATTTCTTCTAAATCACATTACATGTACAATAAAATCCATCGAAAAGAAAGTTCTGCTTCAGAAGCAGCTGACTACAACTGTTATCATCTTGTAATAGCTGCTTTGCAATCTTTCGCTTGCTAAATCTACTTCAGTTTAATTTCTTCGATGCCAATTCCAAGACCAACATTATGCCCTATATTCAGCTTCAAGACATTTTTTCTAGCCAGTGAGAGAGTTAGTTTACCTTTGCATTATCAAATATCCAAATACTCCTTTAACATCAAGCCATATTGACAAGTGCTTCGATTGGCTAGGTAGATAAGGGTGGATGGTCCAATAAATTACTGTGTTTTTATTTTCAATATGCACCAAAAGTTGCATTAACTTAAATACGGAAATAATATTCAAATGTCTAACATACCCCATACAGTGTTCATTTATTGCACAGTTATATAATCGAGAATACGATATTTCGTGAAATGGATTATTTTGCATTGAAAATATTTTATTCATGCCTGGCGTAACCTTACCTACGTATTGGTGGTATGGAATATATCCCCAACTGCATACGTCTATCAGACATTTCTTCATTGTCATTCTAGCTGATCTTACTGTTCCGGGACACCTGACAAGACTATATCTGAACCGCAGCTGGTTTCCTACCAAAACAGTTGCTTGGTGTCCCAACTGCCTTTCAGCAAAATACGCAAAGGACGTCCGACACAAATATTTGACAATGGAACATTTAGGTTTACTGCAGAGTATTCCGTAAGCTAGACTTTATTGGTCTCTCAGGCCATCAATATCCAACGCTTTGCAGGATCATTTCTGCACAAGTATCTAATGAAAAGATATGTAGATTGAATTTTCCTTCACATCCGAGAAAATCTCCCCGTGCAAAGTAACAAAATCAAAATTGTGCGAGTCCTTTCATTTCTTATCCCACTAACTTGAACAGGTCCGACTTTACGTTACTGCCGTATAAGCAGTTACTCAATATCATTTTAGCCATGTAAAATATTATCTAATTTAAATGTTGGTGAAAAATGAATCAATAACACTCATAAATCATCCATTTATTTTTGACTCAAATTTCAAGTGCGCACAGAAGTTCCTTTACACCAAGTAAATGTCCTCCTGTATGCAGAGTGGAACCGCTTCATCCAAATATGGCAAGGCTAACAACCTCTGGCTCAACAGCTCATATATACTATTTTTGGAGGCTACAACTACTATTAACCTCCACACTACTCGTCGCTTTACGTCTGTCACACACTCAAACTGTCAAACTTTAAAAATGATTGAATCAAAGCAGGCACTTCAAAGTTGTGCATATTTCGCAATACAAATGTAAACTATCGTCACTTTGCATCTGTTCAACGTTTCATTCCCGCTTAATTCAACATTTATGGTGTTTGCATCTGTAGAGTTAAATGCGTATATTAGATATTCAGCTACCACTATCCTTCTGTGGGATGCGGTGTAGCTTCTTGACGACACAAGCCACACCGTGCCTGTATGCATATCTGATGTGCTAATTGACCCTGCTGGGAAATGAAACTAAAAAGCTGCATTACGGACATTGCCTACCAAGAGGAAATTCTCTGGGTCACTGATAATTGCATTACTCACCCTACTAGATGTGTCACATAAAATGAGCGCACAAATCCATTTTGTGAAAATGGTTTGAGCACAAGGAAGAATTTGATTCGGACACCACTGGTGATTGCAGTCAGATTAATTGTGCTGGACAGTGCTGAAACTTCTAAAAACCAGAGTTTCTCCAATTGGCAGACTTTTAACATCTTCCAAAAAAGCCTTTGAAGGTTGTGACCAAGTGTTCCACTTCTTTTTCCTTAACAAATGCTCACAAATAAATAACCTCGAGTTATTTGCCGCATTAAATGAGTATCAAACAATTATCAATTTTAAACAAAAGGATTCACCGCTGTAGAAAGATCCTCGGTTGTGAAACAGATCTCTGAACTTCATATTCCAGTCAGTTCCTTACTTCGATAGTGCTTCACTGTTTTCACCACAATCTAGTTCACCACCACAATCAAAATCGGGTAACGAGAATTGTAGTTGGGCAAGGTTGCGCCCATACAGAACAAAAGATTTTATACAAACATTCCTTTTCTTCACAAATAAAAAATGTAAATCCTTTTCAAATGTATCTCCACTTGTAAGTTTTCAGTCAATCGTCCACGTTGTTTTTGTTGTTATTTTTATTTTAACAACAACGAAATATTTGAACGTTTCACAATCTGAAATAGAAATGTAGTGAGCTAATCCGTCAACACACTTTTTCTCCAACCGTTATTTTTGGTTAAATGCTTCAAGGAAAACACGTGAAATAAATTCATAAAGAAACACCTTTCACGTCTATTACAGGCTGCACAGACGCTTGGGAACAGCTGGTCCAGACGAAGAATACCTTCAGGCTAAAAACTGAAAATGGGCACGCGCCTAAACATTATTCGTGTAATCATTCATGATAAAAATGTTCCCTGTCTAAGTTGTCAGAGATTGATATGTTAATGAACTTTAACCCAATCCGTCTTCAGGGTTTGTATATTTTCCCAAATCTACACACATTTTGATATTGGCATAATTTACAGACAGTGTTCAAATGAGAACTGTCTTCATCTCTCAACACCAACAGTGGTGCAACCATTTTAAAATGCCAAAATAAGGCGGTATCTGAACGCTTTATCAAATTATTATCAAGTTTCAGTGATCACCGGGAAATTAACTTATTCGTATTCGTTATGCGATGTTGTCTTCTGCATCTCTATTTCTGGTGAATACTCTTGAGACTGGAATTCCAATTTCCTTTTGCTCTCATCAGCAGTAATTTCGCTAAATTTGTGGAATTATCTCAATAAATCTCAGTTCAATTACGTAGCAAGTTATCGTCTGTGGAGGAAATGTGAACGACAGCTCACTTGAAACTACAATTTATTTGCAGATGCAATTGTTCCTTGAATGTGGTTGATTTCGTTGATGTCTAATGATGTGCATGAGATGATGTCAGAAAACCTTTAAACATTGTCTATCACGCTTCAAGCGTATTTCTGATCATGTGGTTCAAGTTGCAAACATTTTCCTTTACATCATGTGCCTTTTCTAAATTTAAGGTCAAAATTGAAAGTCAAAGCCCAAAAACAAAATACTGCGACATCAGTCCTAAATGAAGTGATTGATTCAGTTGGTCTTCTTTATCTTCTAGTTTTATTGACCTGTATTAATTGTGCTTTTTTGTATCCAAGCACTATCTATGTTTGTAAGAAGTTCTTTTTTTTGTGTGATGATACTTCCTCACCAACTTGTCAATTCAATTAATTTAGTTTTAGACTCAGCATTGGACTTCTCAGCAAGTTTTCCTTCAGATCTTTTCAGTCATGCTACTATTTGAGTCTAATGAAGATAACTCAAAATGTCTTGTCTGCAGGAGAAATTGGGGGCCGTAAACACGAGTGAAGAGCTTATCTATCGTCCCAGATGCAGTAAAGGATAGCTTGATAGTCACCTCACCCAGCCATTGATCTTCTTCAGTCTATATGCATTCCATATTGAATGATCAATTTTTATCAGTTTTAAACCAGTACCACACAATCTTTGGTGGACTATCAACAAAAGTTTGCACAGGAGACGTTCATTTACTGGCACCACCTACCCTTTCAGGGCATTTGTGTTGCATAATTTCAGTAGCGGATCCAGGATTTGGTCAGGGGGGGTCAAAACATTTTTTCCCGAGATTTTGCTGACGTAGCGGAGCGGAGTCAAGCGAACAAAGTGAGCCAATATTGGCCGGGCTCCAGGTCCCACCTTAAGGCCCTGGAAGCTCTTGCATTTTTAACTGTCAAATATGCATTCTCCCACTTTTCCTGGTACTTTTTCTTCAAATT